>CM054060.1:119306351-119473340 GCA_028641055.1 Alopecurus myosuroides | reverse complement strand
GGGAACAATCTTTGTTGTGTAGAGCTCTGCTAACTGGCTAGCTGAGATTGTTTCTTTGACAGCAAAGAAGTGAGCTACCTTAGTGAGACGATCAATGACAACGAAGATTGCATCGTTGCCCTTCTTGGACTTTGGAAAACCAGTGACGAAGTCCATTTCAATCATGTCCCACTCCCACTCAGGAATTTTCAGAGGTTGTAGGAGACCTGCTGTTTTCTGATGGACTGCCTTAACACGTTGACAAACGTCGCATTCAGAAACGTATTGAGAAATTTCACGTTTCATGCCAGGCCACCAATACAGTGTCTTAAGATCCTGGTACATCTTTGTACTTCCAGGGTGGATGGAGAGAGGAGTTTCATGAGCCTCCTTGAGAATGACATCTTTGAGACTTTGAATCTGAGGAACTGCAATGCGTCCTTCGAAGAACACAGTTCCCTTGTCATCAATTGTGAAGGACTTGAATTTATCATTGCCTTCTTTGATGTGCTCTACAATCTTCTTGATTTCGGCATCACGAAGTTGTTCAGAACGAATCTTGTCCTCGAGGGTTGGACTAGCTGTCAAGCTTGCAAGATATCCTTGAGGAACAAGACCAAGGTTCAGCTTCTGGAATTCTTCATGAAGTGGAGGTTGGCTTTCCATGATCATGAGATTATTGCAATAGGACTTGCGACTGAGAGCATCGGCCATAACATTAGCCTTGCATGGAGTGTAAGAAATGGTGAGATCAAAGTCTTTAATCTTTTCAATCCATCTCCTTTGCCTGAGGTTTAGATCTGGTTGAGTGAAGATGTATTTCAGACTCTTATGATCGGAAAAGATTTCAGTGCGATTACCCAACAAGTATTGCCTCCATTTCTTGAGTGCAAACACAACTGCTGCAAGTTCAAGATCATGTGTGGGATAGTTTTGCTCATGTGCATTCAACTGACGTGAAGGATAAGCCACAACTTGACGTTCTTGCATAAGAACTGCACCTAGACCTTGGAGAGATGCATCGCAGAATATCTGGAAAGGTTTGGTAGTATCTGGGCCAACCAGAACTGGGGTGGAAGTGAGTTTAGTCTTCAAGAGATTGAAACTCTCATCACATTGTGGAGACCAAACGAACTTCTTGTCCTTCTTTGTGAGATCAGTGAGAGGTTTGGCAATCTTGGAGAAGTTTTGGACGAAACGACGGCAATAGCTAGCCAAGCCAAGAAAGCTTCTTATTTGCTTTACCGTCTTAGGAGGTTTCCAATCAACAATTGCTTTAACCTTTTCTGGATCAATGGCTATGCCCTTGGCAGAGATGATATGACCAAGGTAGGCAACTTCTGGAATCCAGAACTCACATTTGGAGAACTTGGCATATAGACGATGCTCGTGAAGTTTCATGAGAGTGAGATGAAGATGTTCTCCATGCTCTTCCTCAGATTTTGAGTAGACCAGAATGTCATCGAGATATACCACAACGAACTTGTCGAGGTATTCATGAAAGACAGAATTCATGAGTCTAGAGAATGTCGCCGGTGCATTGGTTAGACCAAAAGACATGACGGTGTATTCATATAGACCGTACCGAGTGGTGAAGGCTGTTTTTGGAATATCTTCCTTTCTGATCTTTATTTGGTGGTAACCCATCCTCAAGTCCAACTTTGAGAATATTGAGGCTCCAGCAAGTTGATCAAAAAGATCATCGATACGAGGAATTGGATACTTGTTTTTGATGGTTTTCTCGTTGAGAGGACGATAGTCAACCACGAGTCTCTTTGTTTGATCCTTCTTGGCTACAAAGAGAGTTGGGCAACCCCAAGCGGAGGAACTAGGCTGAATGTAACCTTTCTCCATGTACATATCGATTTGCTCCTTCAACAATTTCAGTTCAGGAGGAGCTATCTTGTATGGATGCTTAGAGATTGGAGCAGTACCTGGCTCAAGCTCGATCACGAACTCAACTGCTCTGTCCGGAGGCATCCCTAGCAACTCTTCTGGAAAGACGTCAGGGAATTCACAAACCACCGGAACATTTTCAAGTAGAGGTAGAGGTTTTGCATCGAGTGTGTATAGCTGAACAGAACTTGATTCATTTGGAGAATAGACTATCTGGCCAGAAGGGTGGGAGAGAGTTATTGACTTTTGAGCACAGTCAATTTTAGCTTCGTTGGTCTTCAACCAATCCATGCCAAGGATGACATCAATGTCAGAATTTCCCAGCAACATGAGTGAAGCAAGGAATATGCGACCTCCAATTAGGATTTGATTGTCCTTACTTATCTTGGAAGTCAACATTTGAGATCCCGGAGAGTGAACGGTGATTTGATTGCTTAGTGGAACCAGAACTAGGTTGTACGTTGTTGCAAAGATCTTTGACACAAACGAATGCGATGCTCCGGTATCAAACAACACTTTAGCTGGAAAAGAGTTTACGGGTAATATACCGAGAACGACGTCAGCAGCTTCCTCAGCTTTGTCGGCCTTGATATGATTCACCCTCGCGGTCCTCCCGACAGGCCTGTTGTTGGAGTTGAAAGCTTTAGCCGGGGGAGCACGCACCATTGCCTGGTTGGTGTTGGGGCGAGGAGGTGGAGGTAGCTGCCTCTGAGTGCACTTGTCAGCGTAGTGTCCCGTCTCCTTGCATTTGAAGCAAGTGACGACACGAGGAGGACCTGGCCTTGGCTGCCCCATTGGAACCCTCTGACCATGCATCTGAGATGGGTTGGGTGGGCGGGGAGCAAAGCCTGGAGAAGCTTGGGCATATGGAGCCCGAGTGACAGCACCATTTGGCACCCAGATGCGGCGCTTCTGCGGAGGGGTGGTCATGTTGGAGGAGGAACCACCCTCACGCGAGTGCTTACGAGACTCCTCGAACGCCTTGCGCCCATTTTCCTCATTGAGCGCGGTGTTCACGAGCTCCTCGAAGTCTTTGCACTTGATGTTGGTGAGTGCGTACTTGAGTTCCGGGTTAAAACCTCGGCGGAACCTTGCCATCTTCTTAGCCTCAGTGGACACCTCATCACCAGCGTATCGAGCGAGGCGATTGAACTCATTCTGATAGCCAATGACGTCCAGCTTGCCCTGCTTGAGAGAGCAAAACTCCTCACACATCCTTTCCATGAGACCATCTGGGATGTGGTGCTTCAGGAAGGCATCCTTGAAACAGCCCCAGGTGATTGGGTATCCAGCTCTCATGGTCTGGTTGTTCTCCCACCAAGTAGCTGCCTGACCCTTCAGTAGGTAGGTGGCATACTTGACCTTGTCTTCCTCGGCAACGTGAGCAATGTCCAGAGCCCTGGCCATCTCACGGATCCAGTCATCAGCATCCAGAGGCTCGCGTGTTGCCACGAAAGCTCTCGGCCCCAGACTCAGAAACTCCTTGATGCTGACTCGTGGAGCATTCTGGTTGTTGTGCTGATTTGCCTGGAACTGGGCCATCTGCGTCACGACCTGAGTCATCTGAGTCAACAGCTCCGTGATTGGCGGTGGCTCAGGCGGGTTGTTCCTTGTTGGCGGCATCCTGAATAGACATGCATTTTAGCACAACAACAGAAAAGGATAGACTCGGAAACCGAAAAGAGATTATTCCGACGCGTGAATAGATAACCAACAGGTACATCATCACATGTTTAAATATATCAGAATATCCAACACACCACAAATGGTTCGAAAGCCAAAGGATAACTAAACATAGCTAGGAATGGATACATCGGTACTCCCATTATCATCACGCAGGACGGCGGTGAGTAGTACGACGAGAGGTACGGTGAGGAGCACGCCCACGAAAGTAGGTAGAACGACGATCCACATAGATCTGACGTGGCCTGAGAGCGACTCTAGGTGTGGTGAAGTACATAGCGTCGACTCCCTGTGCTCCAAAGCGTGGAATCCCAGTGTAACCAGCATCGAGGTTGAGGAGTGGACCTCTGATCGGCTCGTAACCTCCAGCATCTGGCAGACGACGACCAACTGGCTGATCGAAACGTGCAAAGCGCTCATCTCCAACAAAGTCTGTGGTGTACGTCGCCAGACGAGTCAAAGCAAGGTAGAGCTGCTCTCTGACTGAGGCCAACTCCTGAGAAAGTGTGGTGGCAACTGCGTCACTGTGCCTCACAAACTGAGCGGTGGTGTGCAGCCTGGTGTTATCATGCTCGTAGACATCCAGGTTGTCGTAGAGAGTGAAGTGAGCTCCCTCCGAAGTGATGTAACCACGGGGGATGTGGCGATAGATAGAATCGTCAAATCCCCAGTAGTCAGCCCGAAGGACGGTGAGATTCACATAAGCTGCCTGCTGCACAGCCATATCCACTGTGGAACCTACTGCCTCGTAGCGGTGGACAACGCTCATGCCATCATCTGACAGAATGTAGACGATAGCCTGGTAGTAGGTCTGGTCAAACTCTCGCTGCTGCTCGTAGACCTGGTACTCTGGTGCCCAACGGAACCCCAGATAAGTGACCATGTCTCTCAGCATCTCCAGATAACCGGCAGTGCTCTCGCAACGAGTCATCCGAACCACCTGCGGGTAGAACCTGAGATCCATCTGCAGATGATTGGGGAAGTTTTGATTAGACGCCGGTAGAGGAACTGAAGTGGAAAGCAACAACAAGGTTTCAACGGACGATAAGGATGTTGAAAAGAACAGGATATTGAAGCAACATCGGGAAACACGAGACCAAAAACTCCTGAGGTACTACGGAAAAACCCATCCGGGCTTCTAAAGGATCAATATCTACTGCTTAAGGAATAGAGGAACCTCCATCCCTATGGTCTAGTAGATATAACTATCCTAGAGAAACCAGGATTCGTGAAATCCTAACTTGAAAGTTTAGGTGAGAAAGGAAAACAACGTTGCACTTCCTTACCAGAAAAGGGTGGGTGGGTGGGGAAAGAAGAAAAATGGCAGAATTCCTACTCTCACGTTTCATTTTTCCTATATAGCTACAAAATAGTTTCTAGACTCAACTGCGACCAGTAAAAGGGATCCTACAGGCAGACAGGCTCTGATACCATTTGTCGCACCCGGACTTCTAAAGGATACTCACCGTACGAACTGAACAATAGTTGATTGGATTACGAGGCTTACCGGCACCCGCAGCTCTTACGAGTAGGCCAACACTTATGTGTGACAACCAATCTCTACTATCCACCGTCGATGTAAACTATCCCATAGAAATCAGGATACTACCATTGACGTACTTCATACCATACACACATGGTACGTCAACGGCATTGAACAAATGGATAACACAACAGATCTCTAAGACACAAAAGATGGAAATAAGTTGCAAATAGCTCTCACTAGAGCAGAGATAGCAAATACAATCATCCAGAGGACACATGTCCCAACATAACATCATTACATCTCAGCGGAAGCATTCAAAGGGTCTGAGTACAGACAAATCCAAATAGGCTTAAGAAGCCGGGAATGAAAGGAAAACGGAGCCCATCCACGATGTCTCGGATCCTGCCCGGGTCCGCTACCTACTCGTCAGCAGCCTCGTCAAACTCCACGTAGTAGCCGTCACTGGGATCCTCGTAAGCGTAGTCTGCGGAAACCACATCCCCAAAGGGGTCAGTACATAAACGTACTGGCAAGCAAGACTCATAGTTCACCAAAGTGTAGCCCGTCAACACCAAGCACAGATGCCTTGGGTTCAACGAAAGAAAGGGGATATAAAAGATGCTGCAACTGGCTGCGCTAACCAACTACTGAACATACTACAACTTCCGGATAACAGAAAGGAGATAAGATAGCGTATCGTAACCAACCATCACTAACCACCATACAAACCCATCCTGGATCTCGCCCCTTATCCAAAGAAGCAATCCGAGGATAACTCACACAGTTGGATTAATGAATAATTGATCAAGTTGTTGTGTCAATAAGCCTATTACTAGTCAGGTAGCATTAGTTAGGTGTAAGTTGTTCTGAGTACTTGTTAGCCAGTACTTTCACCAAGTTAACCATAACCAAAGAAAACACGGCTTCTCGAGAAGATTTATCCCTGCAGGGGTGCACCAATTTGGCCGTACACGTAAGAATAACCCGCCAGATGGGATGCCTCCCACCAAGCGGGGCACTCAACACAACTCAACTCTTCTTCGCATCAAGCCCAAAGCACCTTGGGCGCACGGCTAATCGAGCCCCGAAGAAAAGGGGCCCTCATAGCACTCTAAGAACGTGTCCCCCTATATGCCGACTACAAAAGTTCCACCCTGCGCTGGGCTCGCAAAAACATGCATGCGGCAAATGGAAAACACGAACTAAATGAGGCGATTTGGACGAGATGCGAATCGAATCAAATTGAGGGGGGCGCCCATACACGCTTCCCACATGCGGATAGTGCGCTCATCATGGATCAGTAGACAAGACCCTTTTCCTATTAGGGTCGACACTAGCAGGCCTCAAAACCACACAGGGCCTCCTGCCGGTGTCTTATCAGCATATTATTATTAACAGGTTGATTGATTAGCATCGAGCCCCCAGAACATGATAGAAATATAGTAACAGAAAGTAACGGGTAACAGACTCGAGCAAAACAACCTAAGCATGCTAGTAAGACTCTGGCTCAAACAATGGGGTTGTAGGAGTGGAGGTGAGGCAGTATCAGGGTTAAGGGATTCATGTGATAGGTTCGTAACAGAACAACTATACATAGGGCTAGCAAAATAGACAACGGAAAGTATCGGTAACCAATGTTGAAAGGAACACAGTGGTTCATGTGAGTGATAACTTGCCTGCAAACTCAGCAGCCTGGTACTGAGCTAGATCCTCAGAAGGGGCGTCGTAAGTATCGTCTGTCTCAACGTCGTCGTCTGTCCGAGAAGAAGCAAACAAACAATGCGGAAAGGTAAACAATCAATATCATGGCATAGTGCACAATCATGGGATGATGCATGTCAAGTTAATGGATGCACCAAACTTAAACTAGTTAACATGGTAACACAATTTAAATGGACCCATATGCAATTGGATTGCATATGGAAAAGGTCCATGAATTAAGGTGGAAACAAATGATCTACAATTTATTACCATGTGAAAGTTTGCTTAGCATGATGCATGCATGATGAAAACAACAAAATAACAACAATAGATGCAAGTGGAAAAGAAATTGACAAGTTTGGAAATTGGTTTAACAAGTTTGGAAATTTTGGTTACTTAAAGGTGTCACACAAGCATTTGTTGTTTTCATCAAGTTAAAGTGTTCAAAACAATTAACAAAATTCATATTTGAAAAGAACTCACAATTTTGGGGTGGATTACATGTTTCAAATATTGGAAAAGGAATTACAATGATTTAATTATGAATTAAACAATATTAAACAAGTTTTAAATGAATTTAAAACAAGTTTGAATATTATTTAAATTTTATTTGTTCAAAACATAAATTCAACTCACATTTGAAAAGTTTATACTTTTCTAGTTTGAAAACATATTTTGCATGTTCAAAAATAATTTAATTTGAGCTAGTTATGAATTTATCAAATTTAAATGGTTTAAACAAGGTTTAAATTATTTAAGCAATTTTAATTATTCAAACCATGAAACAAAATTTATATTTGAAAAGGTTAGTTGAAATAGCATGGAAAACATATTTTTTTTGCATTATTTGGATTAAGTATGAATTAGCTATGGATTTTAGCAAATTACAAATGAATTGTTTGAATTCAAATTTGGAATGCATTTGGAAAATTCAAAACAGAAAACAAATGTTACCAATAGGTAGATAATTGAATTTGGGGCAGTGCAAATATTTTATTTTTGTTATTTGGAATTATAAAATAAAAGTTATTAGCTTTTTAGTTTCAGGGGCCATTCTGTAATTAAAAGGACTTGTTTGTGAAAACAGAAAAGTTAAAAAACATTTTATACAACGCAGAGATCTACCCTAGGCACTGCCAGTGGGCCTAGGGCCAACGTGGCCCACGCAGATGCACGCGTGGCAACAGCAGTGGCTGACAGGGGGGCCACCCTGTCAGCGCTGCGCAAAAAAGGTTGGGAATTTCCCGTGCGAGAGCCAGGGATCGAACTCTGGGCTCGGGGGTGCGCGCGCTGCTCTGCTGCCAATACAGTGATCGAAACGTTTCTGTCAGTAACAAGGACGCAAGCAGGTTATCGTTCAGATGGTGTTATCTGAATTTAACTGACGCGCGCGTGACTGAACTTCGACAGCGAGGGACGTTGGCGGCGGCGAGCTCTGCAGCCGTGCTGCTCGCGCGTGATGGTGTGTGCGTGTGCTTGCTGGGATATGGTGAGTGCGTGTGCGTGCTCGAGAACAGAGAGGAGGAAGTGTACGGTGGCGCTCACCGCGGATGAAGGTGAAGCAGAGGGGCGGTGCAGACGGTGGTCGGAGAGGTTCACGACGGCGGCGGCAATCCAGACGGCGTCGAGCTCCACGGAGGTGTCCACCAGCTCGAGGAGGAAGCGGCGATTCGATTACAGTGGCTAGGAGGGATGAGGGCGCACGGCAGCGGTGGTGGCCATCGGAGGTTCAGACACGGCGGTCTCCGGTGAGGTTGCAGAGGGGAGAGAGATGGCAGCGAGAGGGTGAGCGGCGGCGGAAAAGAGGGAGGAAGGGGTAGCCTAGGGTCTAGGGCTAGCTGCGGGGTCCTAGGGGGGTAGATATAGGGCGCAGGGAGCGAGGACGGCCGTCGCTCTGCCGCAGTCGTCGACGTGGCTCCGGTAGGATCACTGCCGTACTGCTGAAGAAGAAAGAGAGGGGGGTGAAGGGGTACGCGGGCCAGTTAGCTGGGCTAGGCCGCGCGGGCTCCCCCCCTGGGTAAGTTTTCTCCTTTTTCTATTTTTTTTTTGCAGAAATAGGATTAGGAAGAAAAAGAGAGTTTTGGATTTAGTAAGAATATTAGAAAAATTGGGGTTAACTCCTTTATGTAACATTAACCAAATGCAAGTTTTGGAATTTCAAATTAATTGAATTATGGTGCTGTTTTGACTTGGAATGAATTTGATTGAAATTTGTGGTTAATTGGTTATTTAAACAATATTTTAATTAGGGTGATCAAATGATTTTAATTGGAAACAAATGAGCACAAATGTTTTGGTTATTTCATAATTTCAAAAGTGGGTACTGTTTGAATGTTTTTGATTTGAATTTAAAAAAAAACAACTGAATTAAGTTTGGATTGATTAACTTATTAAAAGCCATAATTTTAATGGTTGAACCTTATGGATTAATTGGAAACAATTGGTTGTTTTTATTTGAACTTTTTATTTGAAATATTGTAACATAACAAGTATGAACAATTGCTTTAGAAATTGGTTTGAATTTGAAATAGATAGCAATTTGAAACAGATGCCTAACAACAGAAATAACAATGCAAAACAAATGCAAACAAGGCAATGAGCATGATGACATGATACAAAACTTTAATTAAAGCAAGAAACAAACATTCTAGGGGTGTTTTCATACTTGGGATGTTACACAGGACTAGGGGAATATGGAGAGTGGCGGAACCAGTGAGGCTGACGCGCAGCGTCTGGAGCGAGAAAATAAGGCGAAGGCTGATGAGGACGCTGCAAGAGCAGAGTTACCACCACCACCACCACTCAGGCCACTGGCAGAGCAGAATTTCATGGAGTACATGAAGTTTGTACAAGAAAATCAAAACAAGTTCATGCAGGAATTGCTAAACCAGGTGGGGCCTGGGAGAGCAGCTGAACCAAGGATGTTAACTCTGTCGGACTTCCTGAAGACTAAACCAGCACCATTTGCTACAACCATAGATCCTATGGATGCTGAAGACTGGTTAGTCGATACTGAAAGAAATCTCAAGGCTATCAATGTGAATGATGCGGAGAAGGTGCGCTTTGCTACACATCTTCTGAATGGACCAGCAACAACATGGTGGGATAATCATATTATCCTGAAGCCACCAGACAAGGTATTCACATGGGAGGAATTCAAGGAAAAATTCAGGGAGTACCATGTTCCTGACAGTGTCATGGAGTTAAAAAAGAGGGAGTTCGAGGATCTCCAGCAAGGGACACACCATATGATTTGGTATGTCAATGAGTTCAGCAGACTTTCTCGTTATGCTGCTGATGAAGTAGATACTAACAAGAAGAGGATAAAGAGTTTATTGAGAGGACTAGATCCCTATGCTGCTATGTAGTTAAGGACGTCCAAACCAGCTAACTTCCAAGAGTTGATGAACTCTGTAGTTACCTGGGAGAATGACTATAAGTTGGTTCAACAGAACCGACAGAAGAAGGCTAAGTTTGAGCCTAAGAAGTTTCAGCCAAGTCAACCTACTTCAACTTTGAGTTTGAAGCCTAGGATAAAGTCGGGAGGAGCCCCGGTCAATCGTGGACCGTTTAATCCAAGGAATAAGATCATCTGCCACAACTGTGGACTTCCTGGACACGTTAAGAGTGAATGTAAGCAGCCCAAGGTTGTATGTTTTGGGTGTGGAAAGGAAGAACACATTAAGCCAGATTGTCCCAACAAGGCAGCTGGAGGTGGTTTCAATAGAGGTGGAGCTAGGCCAGGTGGAGCAAGTGGATTCTCAGCCAGAGGTGGCGGCAGCGGGAAGAACAACAACGGCAAATGAGTTAAACCCTTCAGGAAGTTGAACTGCACATCTCTGGAGGAGGCTGACAACTCGTACACCGTAGTACTAGGTACACTTAGTCTTCTTACACAATATGGCAAAGTTTTATTTGATATCGGTGCCACCACATCATTCATCTCCAATTATTTTATGGATAAGTATGGGGTAAGGTGTTCACGTTTAGAATGTCCTCTTACCGTTATGACAGCGGGAGGTACGCTCTTAGTTACGCGTGCAAGGCCAGATCAAGTCATTATGATCTGTGGTTGCACCTATTACGCGGATCTTTTTGTTATTCCTTTGAAGAACATTGATGCCGTCCTGGGAATGGACTGGATGACGGAAAATGGAGCTTTAATTGACTGTGAGGAGAAAACTGTTTCTCTTAGGAGGCCTGGAGGAGGAAGAGTTACTTATCAAGCAGATAAGCATACTCATGTGGAGGCTGAACTCCAACTCAACTCACTCAATGAAGCTAAGTTAGAAGATATACCAGTAGTCAATGAGTTTCCGGATGTTTTTCCAGCAGAATTACCGGGAATGCCACCAGATAGGGAGATTGAGTTTACCATTGACTTGATACTAGGTACATCACCTATTGCTCAGGCACCATACAAGATGGGTCCTAAAGAATTAAAGGAACTTAAGGAACAGTTAGATGAACTGGAAAGCAAGGGATTCATCGGAGAAAGTGTATGACCATGGGGATCACCAGTTATATTCGTGGACAAGAGAGATGGAGGTAGAAGAATGTGTGTAGATTTTGGAAATCTCAACAATGTCACCATCAAGAACAAGTATCCATTACCAAGAATTCAAGATTTGTTTGATCAAGTCCATGGAGCTGGAGTGTTCTCCAAGATTGATCTCAAATCAAGGTACCATCAGATCAAAATTAAACCAGAAGATGTACCCAAAACAGCTTTTGTTTCAAGGTATGGTCATCATGAATATTTGGTTGTTCCTTTTGGACTGACCAATGCACCAGCTATTTTCATGAATTTGATGAACAAGATCTTCATGACATACTTGGATAAATTCGTGATTGTGTTCATCGATGATATTCTGATATATTCGAAGAACAAATAAGATCATGCTAAGCACTTAAGGATAGCATTACAAGTTCCGAGGGAACATCAGTTGTATGCCAAATTCAGTAAGTGCGAGTTTTGGTTAGAACAAGTAGAATTCCTTGGACATGTCATCAGCAAGGAAGGTATTGCAGTAAATCCTGACAAAGTATAGTCAGTTCTGGATTGGAAGGCACCAACCAATGTCAAGGAAGTTCGAGGATTCCTCGGAATGGCCAGGTATTATAGAAGATTCATTGAAGGATTTTCCAAGATAGCAAGGCCTATGACCAATTTGTTAAGGAAGAATACTCCTTTTGTATGGTCAGAAAAGTGTGAAGCTAGTTTTCAAGAGTTGAAGAAACGATTAACAACAGCTCCAATCCTAGCAGTACCTGAACCAGGCAAGGATTACATCATATATTGTGATGCATCGAAGAATGGATTCGGATGTGTACTCATGCAAGATCGGAAGGTAATAGCTTATGGTTCAAGACATCTCAAACCACATGAAGTTAACTACCCAACTCATGATCTGGAATTTGCAGCTTTAGTTTTTGCTTTGAAGAGATGGAGGTCATTTCTTTATGGAGCAAAGTGTGAGCTTTACACGGATCACAAAAGTCTCAAATATTTATTCACTCAGAAAGAATTGAATATGAGGCAAAGAAGATGGTCAGAGTTGATCAAAGATTACGATCTTACCATCAACTATACACCAGGAAAGGCCAATAAGGTAGCCGATGCTTTAAGCCGGAAGAGTACTGACAGTCAATCAATTCAATGTGAACTTCCAAAAGAGCTGAAGAGGGAAATAGAACAAGCAGAGATTGAGATACTGGAGGTACAGTCTTTGGGGGGTTTGTATACCATGAAGGTCATGGAAGAGAGAAAACGTGATCTCAGGAATGAGATAATTCAGCGGCAAGATGAGGATCCTTTCATAAAAGAAGAACTCCAAAGAATTAAAGAAGCAAGACCTTCTGTATTCCATTTAGGTGAACATAGTTCATTATGGTTCAACAAGAGACTTTGTGTACCAGATATCCCTGAGATCAAGAAGTTAATACTTCGGGAAGTGCATGATACACCGTACTCTATTCATCCTGGGTGTACCAAGATGTACATGGATCTGAGAGATTTATTCTGGTGGAACGATATAAAGAGATATTGCCAAGTATGTTTCTGAATGTCACACATGTCAGAGAGTAAAGGCTGAACATCAAAGTCCAGCAGGACCATTACAACCCTTAGATATTCCAGAATGGAATTGGGAGGAGATTGGTATGGATTTCATTACTGGTCTACCAATGACTAAAACACATAAGGATATGATCTGGGAGGAGATTGACCAAAAGTGCACATTTCTAACAGTCAACCAGAAAGATAACGCCGAGAAATTGCTGGATATATATGTAAAGGAAATAGTAAGTAAGCATGGAGTACCTAAGAGGATAGTTTCAGACAGAGGCTCTGTGTTTACTTCAGAATTCTGGAAGAAAATACATAAAGCTTTGGGATCTTAATTAGATTTCAGTACTGCTTATCACCCACAGACCGGAGGGCAAACTGAAAGAACTAATCAGATCTTATAAGACATGCTCCGGGAATGTTCTCTTGATTTTGGTGGATCATGGGATGAACATCTACCATTAGCAGAATTCTCATACAATAACAGTTATCAAAGCAGTTTGAAAGCCGCACCATTTGAAGTACTTTATGGACGAAAGTGTAGATCACCAATATGTTAGTTCGAGGCCGGAGGCAAGTCTGAGTTTGAACCAGACTATGTCAAGGATCAACAGAACATTTTCTATATCATTCTAGACCGTCTGAAAACAGCTCAAAGTCGTCAAAAAAGTTATGCTGATGAGAAGAGAAGGACATGGGAACCAAAAATCGGGGATATGGTCTATCTCCGATTTAGTCCGATGAAAGGGCTTAAAAGGTTCGGAGTTAAAGGAAAGTTAAGTCCTCGATACATAGGACCTTACAAGATTCTGGCACAAAATAGGAATGTAGCTTTCACTCTACAGCTACCCGAGAAATTGAAGCAAGTCCATAATGTTTTCCATGTATCCCAACTCCGGAAATGTTTGAAGGAACCGGAAGATTCCAATAATCAGGAGGAGCTGGAGTTAGAATAAGACCTCACATACATGGAGGAACCAGAAAAGATTCTAGCCAGAGACTGGAAAAGACTCCGGAACCAAGGAATTAAGTACCGCAAAGTACAGTGGAAACATCATCCTGAACGTGAAGCTACCTGGGAGAAGGAAGAAGAGTTACGACCAGGTATTATTGTTACCTGGGAGAAGGAAGAAGCTCTTCATGTATTATTGTTACAACTTTGGGACGAAGTTCTCGTTAAGGAGGAAAGACTGTAATGTTCCAGCGTTTAGGAACTCACGGGGGGTAGACTTTTAATCTGTGCATCTGCATGCATGTGTTTGCAAAACCTGAATAAATTTTTCGCAAAACCAAAACCCTGGAGTGACGGAGGTTCCATCGAAATTATGATACTTAGAGAGTGATAGATACTGGAAGAGGATGAAATTTTGACATGACCTTTAGGTTATATTTGAATTTAGGAGTTCAAATTTGAATTATTTAAACTTAGGAATGTTAGAGTTTAAACTTGAGTTTGAATTTGAATTGGAATTCAAATTGGATAAACAAGATTATACCACAATCATAATTGAATTGAAACAATTATGAAATAATAAATATTGGATATTTCCAATTTCTCTGAGTATAGAAAAAGAAAAACAATTAATTTTATTAATAACATCACAAGATACAAAGTCTTTACAATTGGTCTCATAAATAGAAAATTACAACAATGTTACAAGTGTATCATTACAGGAATTTATTCCTAGACTAAGTCCTATCTAATTCTTAGTATCTGTTATCTTCTTAACCTGCAAAATAAACACAAACACTAACAGTGGGGTTAGGGAGAATTAGTAACCTTAGTTTGTCACTGTGTTGCACTGATGAACTCATCATTGGGTTATTAAACTTGTGTAGTATCTGTTCTAATCAAGATGGCCTCAGACCAGCATCACAGGCAAAGCTAAGTAATACAACTAGCAGTACAAAGAAAATAGATGTCCAGGATAAGACCAGCCGCATTGTTAGGTGAAAAGATCTTCTCAGCTATCACACAGGCAAACAACACACTCACCAACACACTTTAGTGCTGTCAATACCCCTGTTACTGTATAAATATCATCTCAGCCGCAAGGGGAGGGGATCAACTCCACACTTTCCCCTGTTCCTGCTTGGGTTGTGAAAGCAACCAAGAATAGGAAGAACCAACACCACCAGATCATCCACACATAATCAACTGCAAGTACAGGAACATAAGATTGGAGATTCAGCAATCAAGATCACGAGGCCAAGCCACAGGGAAGCAGCAGGAGTGAAACAAGCAAGCTCAAGCACCAAAAACCACCAACCAATTGCTCAACACACAAGGTGAATCTTTATGCACCATCAAAGCAATTTAATGGCTAGTTATACACAAAGATGGGTTGGGGTTTTAGTACCCTCAGAGTAGCATAGAAGTGCTATGGTATACTCATCACAGGGGTTCTAAGCATCAAGATAGTCATCTGTTCTTATTAAAAAGAGGCCTCAGACTTTGCATCATAGGCTTATGGGCTAAAAGAAGCAAGTGAAAGTAATCTGTTCTTAACAGTTAAATCCAATAGAGAAAAAGGCATCGGGTGTTGTAATCTGATCTTATCAACGGAAGTATAGGGATAGTAGATCAAGAGGGCTTAAGTTCTTATCAGTGAATAAGATCTGGAAGCCAATATTTGAGCAAAGCAGCTACTGGAGTATAACACAACCAATATCTCCTCAGTACAGTTGCTGGGCACCAGATCTAAGTACCTGGTAACTCAACACAACCTCACAAAGGCATTTAATCAGTAAAATAAAATTATGTGATGATGGCATATTCTCTGAACATAAGATTCAGAGTAACACCTATCAGAAACAAATACACCCATAGAAATTATTGGAGCAACACATCATGGTGTGCTCTGTCCAACAGAGAGCAAGCCATAGGGTTAAGTCATAGGGAATGAATCCTAGTGGATTGTTCCATAGCACAGGCACAGGGAGAAATTACCAAATAATTTCCACAACACAAGCACAGGGAAAGGTCCCTAAGTTACTCTCCACAGCATACTGACATCCCAAATAAATTCCTAAGGAAATTCATTCAACCAAAAATCATCTTTGTTTCCATCACAGGGATGGAACAATTCCGTCACAACCATTTGTACCCAATATTCCATTGGGAATATTTCCCAAGCCTAAACAATCCATCACCAACCTCACACGGGTACAACAAGGCATCATGGCATGAACACTGGCGCAAAGGCCAGGTTCTAGAGCAATGGAAGGAGGAGACAGAGAGAGTAGGAAAGGAGACAGAGAGAGTAGAGGAGGAGAAGAGAGGACTCACAGGTGGTCACCATCGTGGTGACCACATCCAGTTGGTGAAGCGCAGAAGAGGGCGGCGTGGCACCACGGTTGCACTCAAGGAGGCCGTCCTGGCGGCGCCTCGCCACCGCAGCCATCGACGACCGCTGGGAGCAGCCGCAGCACTAGGGCAGCACGAGGGGCGCCCTGAATCACCTCGGAAGAGCAGGCACACATCGGAGAGGGGCGGAGCACCTCGGGCTCCCGAAACATAGGGTTAGGGTTTGGAAGCGCACGAGAAGCACGGCGAGCGGAGAGTAGATCGAGGCGGACGAAGCTGTAGAGGGTGCGGTGGCGCATCTTTTGCACTCATCCACGGCGGCGGGGGTGGCCGGAGCTAGCCTAGGGAAATCGCCGGAGGCGGAGGCGATTTGGTCGCCAGGGAGTCGGGGATGGGGGTGAGAGGAGATGGAGCGCATGGGTGTGCGTGTGTGCGGTCTGGCTCGGCCCGGCATAATGGTCACTTGACCATCTCTTTAATAAAAGAATAAGAAAAAAATGACAAATAAAATCTATAAATTACTAAAAAATTGCAATAAAAATTAATAAAATTCCAATAAAGGATTTGTGTACTGTAATAAAGGAAAATAAATAATAATACTTATAGTCTTAAATTTATGGTTTTAAAATAATATTTAAATAATAAAACTTTGATAATAAAATTTAGAAGAATTCAAATCTATTTAATCAAATGTAAATTTATTCTCTCAACCTTATTTAAATATCTTGAGCTTTTCAAAATACTCTATAACAAGTGTTTTCTGTTAAAACAATAATTATTTAAACAGTAAAAAAATAAAAAATAAAATAAATAATAATATATATTGGTAAATAATAAATTCACAAACAATTAACTACCACAAAAAACTAAGTAAACCAAAAAAATCACTTAGTTGAAAAATGCATACATATCATTATTATGCATAATAGCATCATTTGCTTCTTTAAACATTGTCTTTACTAGACAATGATGGTGTTTTGTAGAACAAGGAAGTCAAGATCTGCTCCAAGTATCAGACTTCATTATCTGTCTGTATCAAGGAAAGTTCATCACTTGATCATGTACTCTAAATTATTTCATAACAACTATTTTCAAAAACCCTATCGTAATAGCACCTACGCTCAAAAGAATGCATGGTCCTATTTTTATGATAATATGACTAATTGAATGACTACCCGAGTGGTAGTGTTCTGTTTGGTGGGCGGATGGGACCATGGTAAGATGAATACGTCAAAGGAAGGTTCCATCTACATGGGAAAATATTACCTAGGAGTTAACAACAAATGTCGTCAGAACTCGGTGCGCCGTAAATACCGCGTTGACCATGGGTCTTCTATGGGGGGAGTAAGTCAGCTTTGATCTTCTCTCGTTCGCATGTCAACGGGCTGCCAGAGACGTACGTTTTGCGGGACTACATGCACATGGGTGGGATCCCTTAATTCCCGCAGACTCTGGGGTCTACGATGGTCTGCTAGGGGCGCCTAGATATCCATCGTGAGGGGTGGAATCAGGGGTTCAACCTGCTGGTGGAAATGTGTGGGCATGCGTTGTGCGGAGAAGCACGGTTTGGCTTGGACCAACAACTGGGCCCCACACCTCAGTGGGAGTGGACAGGATCGCGCGCCTGGTTGTGCAACATGGTCTTGGTCGCCCATGGGTAAAGTAACGCACCTCTGCAGAGTGTAAAATGATGTGGCATGTTACCCCTTGTTCCGGGAAGGAGCTGTGAACGCTACAGGAAAGGCAACTCCATGAAGTTCTAGTCCTGTGATGGTCTGGCGGGCATAGTTTTCAGTATTAAAAACAACCTCTTGAAGAAATATTGACAAAACCTTGCATCAGTCTAGACTCTTTAGAGTCGATGACCATAGTTAGTGCATCAATTACCTCCGTACTTAATGAAGTTGTTGAGTAACATTCGTTACTCATTCAATCCCGTTTGACCCCCTGCTTAGGCTATGAGAACTTAGAGGAGGCATCATTCAACATTGATATGGAGGGTTACTCCTAGATTGGCCCGATATTCACGAATCGACAAGAACGCATGAAGAACGCGAAGAACACGAGAGGGGGAAACGAGGGTAAATCGTGGGCAATCGCAGGGAAACACAAAGGGAGATAAATAGCGAGAACCGAAAGATCCCAAACCTCCCGTCAACTAAACCCCGAGGGCCGCCTAAGGAACGATCGATCCAACTGAATTCACCTTGATACAAAACGTTTCACACCCATAGCCGGTCCACTATGCCAATAGAACCTCAAGGATTTACGAGAGGAAGATTGGACAACTCTTAACTGAATCCCAAGGGGAGAGGATAAGTAGTTGGGTGAATCTTGATACGGTCCTAGACGAAGTCGTAGGAGTATCCTTGATACGTTCCTAGGTACACACCATAGGAGTAGCCTCAAAGAGGGATACAAAGGAGCAAAGCTCAATGTTCTAATTTCAACTCTAACCCTAGATCCAGCTCGGGGAGGTCCTTATATAGCCGGGGGGGTCGAAGCTGGTGAAAACGGGGGCGAAAATGGTGCTTTTGCGTGCAATCAGGGCGCGCCGGCCTGGGAGGCCGGCCTGGCCGGCCCTTGAGGCCGGGGTGGGAGTAGGGGCGCCCCCAGGGCGCGTCGGCCTGGGTCCAATGTGGAGGAGGGGCGCCGGCTTGGAGGGGCCGGCCTGGGGTCGGGGTGGAGGCCGGACCCCTCCGAGTGGTGGTCGGCCTGGCGCCAGGGTTGGCCGGCCTGGGGCCAGGGTAGGAGAAGGGGAGGCCGGGGCCTTCTGCCTAGGGGCCCGGCCTGGAGAGGATAGGAGGCCGGCCTAGCCGGGGCTTGAGGCCGGGGGAGCTGTTTTCCCCCTTCTCCCTCCGTTTCTTCTTCCTCCTTCACGGAATCTTCTCGTACTTCTTCCACGGGCTCTTGGACACCGTCTTGGGTACTTTCCGGGGCCTCCATGGTGGGTTCGAACCTGAGCACACAAAGGGCATCTCCATGAGGTAGTGCACCATTCGACAAGTCACCGAAAGTATGAAGCGAGAGGAGCGAGTTCACCTTGTCATATATGGCCTTTGCTCGAGATCTTGTCATTGGTGCACTTGGTGGAATTGGGTGGGATGCATCATCTCCCCCCCCCCTTGAAAAAGAGTCGACCTCGACTCGCCTCTTCTTCATCACTTGGGTTTCCATGGAAGGGAGAGATGTCCTTGACACTGAAGGAGTTGTGGACGAGGTACTTGGATTGCGGTATGTAGAGCTTGTAGGCGTTGTTGTTGGTGCGCTTGATGATCTTGAAAGGTCCGTCGCCTCTTGGCTTGAGCTTGGAGTTTCTCTCTTGTGGAAAACGATCCTTGCGCAAGTGTAGCCACACAAGGTCACCCCATTGGCTTCTTGTTCTTGTTCATGATGGAGGCTCGGTGCTCGGAATGCTTCTCAAGCGTAGCTCTTGTGGAGTCATGTAACTTCTTGATGTGGTCGGTGCGCTTGTTAATGTCCATGTTGACTTGCTCGCGTAGAGGCAATGGTAGTATGTCGAGGGCGGTGTTGGGGTTGAAGCCGTAGACGATCTCGAAGGGGCTTCTCTTTGTAGCTTGGTGTAGAGCGCGGTTGTAGGCAAACTCGGCATGTGGGATGCATTCCTCCCAATTCTTGAGATTGGGCTTGATCAATGCTCGAAGGAGTAAAGATAGCATGCGGTTCACCACTTCGGTTTGGCTATCCGTTTGTGGGTGGTAGGCGGTGGAGAATAGTAGCTTGACGCCGAGCTTGGCCATCAATGTCTTCCATAATTATGATGTGAACTTGACGTATCGATCCGACACAATTGAAGTGGGCACACCATGTAGAAGCACAATCTCCCTGAAAAACAAGGTAGCAACATGTGAAGCATCGTCGGTTCGGTTGCAAGGAATGAAATGTGCCATTTTAGAGAAACGATCAACCGCGACGAAAATGGAGTCCATATTTGTTTTAGTTCGTGGGAGTCCTAACGCAAAGTCCATACTAATATCACTCCAAGGTGCATGTGTGATAGGTAATGGCATGTAAAGACCATGGGGGTTGGAAGTAGACTTAGCTCGGCGGCATGTAGAACATTGCTTGACATGTCTTTAAACTTGATGCTTCATCTTGGGCCAATAGTAGTGGTTTGAGAGCATGGCATAGGTCTTGTCGCGTCCAAAGTGTCCCATGAGACCTCCTTCATGTGATTCCTTCGATAACAACAAACGAAGAGAGTACTCGGGAATACACAACTTGTTAGATTTAAACAAGAAACCTTTGTGAAGATAGTAGTCATCAAAACCTCGGTTAGGCAAGCATTTCTCAAAGATAGGACCAAAGAAAGCATCGGATGCATATAAGTCTTTGATCTCATCCAAACCAATCACATTGATGTCAAGGCGTGTAAGAAGGCACTCTTTTCTAGACAAGGCATCCGCTACAACATTTTCTTTACCTTTCTTGTACTTAATGACATAAGGAAAATATTCTATGAATTCTACCCATTTAGCATGCCTTTTGTTCAAATTAGCTTGACTTTTCAAATATTTCAAGGATTCATGATCGAAATGAATGAAAAAATCTTTAGACCAAAGATAGTGTGGCCAGACTTCTAGGACTCTAACCAAAGAAAATAGTTCCTTATCATATATTGGATAATTGAGTCTAGCACCATCTAATTTTTCACTATGATAAGCAACGGGACGTCCATTTTGCATGAGAACGCCACCAATTCCTATACCACTAGCATCACACTCAATCTCAAAAGTTTTCTCAAAATCCAGCAAGACAAGCAAAGGAGCTTCGGTCAAACATTTCTTAAGTGTGTCAAAAGCTTTTTGTTGCACGTTGCCCCAAACAAAAGGTACATTCTTCTTGGTAAGTCATTCAAAGGGCAAGCAATTGTTGAAAAATCTTTCACAAAGCGGCGATAAAAACCGGCAAGGCCATGAAAGCGCCTTATCTCACCCACGGAAGTAGGGGGAGTCCAATTCCTAATTGCCTCGACTTTCTTGTTGTCTACTTCAATTCCATTTGAAGAAATCACAAATCCCAAGAAAACAAGCTTGTTGGTGCAAAAAATTCATTTGGAAAGATTGGCAAAAGGTTTTGCTTTGCGAAGAGCCAACAATACTTGAGAAACATGATCAAGGTGATCCTCCAAAGACTTGCTATAAATGAGGATGTCGTCAAAGTAAACCACAACAAATTTTCCAATGAAAGGACGTAAGACTTCATTCATGAGGCGCATAAAGGTAGATGGGGCATTCGAAAGACAAAAGGGCATGACAAGCCATTCATACAAACCAAGTTTTGTTTTGAAAGCCGTTTTCCATTCATCACCTATACTCATGCGAATTTGATGGTAACCACTTTTAAGATCAATTTTGGAAAAGATGGTAGCACTACTCAATTCATCAAGCATGTCATCGAGCCTAGGAATAGGATGTCTATATCTAACGGTGATAGCATTGATAGGGCGACAATCCATGTACATGCGGGAAGTAGAATCTTGCTTTGGAACAAGGATAACCGGCATGGCACAAGGGCTAAGAGATTCGCAGATAAAACCTTTGTCGAGTAGTTCTTGAATTTGGCGCTCAATCTCCTTAGTATCCTCGGGGTTGGTGCGATAAGGAGCGCGGTTGGGAAGGGGCGCACCCAGAATGAGGTCAATGCGGTGCTCCATTCTTCGTAGGGGAGGTAGACCCGGAGGTAAGGCCTTTGGGAACACTCAAAGTTTTCCCACTCATATTTGGCTTGTGGCTCTCACTCTCTTTTAGGTGGATCACTCTCTCACCACTCATCTCACGAGACTTGAGCTCTTCTTTTTTACGTGCAAGAGTCTTGGCATTGCCGGCGATCACTTGGCTAGGAGACATGGGACGAAGCACAAATGTCTTGTTATTCCACTTGAAGCTATAGTGGTTGGTACGCCCATCATGAATAGCACTCTTGTCATATTGCCAAGGTCGTCCAAGAACAAGATGACACACGGTCATAGGGACAACGTCACACTCCACCGTGTCTTCATAGGGACCAATTTTGAATTGCACGGAAACCATATGTTGAATCTTGAAGGTTCCGGAGTCACTAAGCCATTGGACATGGTATGGATGAGGATGTTGCTTGTAAGTCAATTGGAGTTTGTCGCAAAGCTCTTTGATAGCTAAGGTGTGGCAACTCCCGCCATCGATGATAACCTTGATTGATTTGCCATTGATGCCGGCTCTAGTTTGAAAGAGATTGCAACGTTGTTCATGTTCATCTTGAGGAGAAGTAGTAAGGACTCTTGTCACCACTAGCGATGGATTCTTGTCCTCATCACAATAGACACTTTCTTCATCCTCATTGGGCACGTCCAAAGAGTTGAGAGAAACTTGATGCAAGGCATAGTATTCGCCTTCACTCATGGAATCACGTTCACCATCTTGGTTGACAATCATTATCATCTTGTTCGAACACTCAAAGGACTTGTGTCCACTACCACCACACTTGAAGCAAGTGATAGTACTTGACTTGACTTGAGGAGTATGTGAAGAACAGGTGGTAGGCGCTTGTTTCTTGAATGGTTTTGGATACTTGTTGGTAGCACTAGAGGCTCTAGGGGGCGATCTTGTTGTTGGTTGGAGTAGTTACTTGTGTCATTGGAGACGAAGAGGAAGGTCTTGAGTTGAAGAAAGACTTTTGCTTGTTATACTTGAGATCTTCCGCAATTCGACGTTCGGCCTTGAGAGCTTGGTGGACAAGTGCCACAATGTTGTCATACGGTTGATACTCGACGATCTTACTTATAGGATAGTTGAGGCCATTGAGGAAGCGGGCCATTGTTTGTTCTTGAGATTCCATCACATGAGATCGTATCAAAGAGGTCTCCATTTCCTTGTAGTACTCATCAACGGAATTCAAACCTTGTCGAAGTTCTTGGAGCTTCTTGAAGAGGTCACGCTTGTAATGTGGAGGAACAAACTGAGCATGCATATATTGCTTCAGCTCATTCCAAGTGGCAATAGGAGCAATGCGATTACATACTCTTTCGGCTTGTAGACGATACCACCATAAGAGTGCATAGCCTTCGAATTCGAAGGATGCTAAGGCAACCATTTTCTTGTCGGTGAAGTTGTGAATGCCGAAGATCTTGTCCACTTTGAGGGCCCAAGCAAGATATTCTTCGGGGTCATTCTCACCATTTAACTTTGGTACATTGAAATGAAGGGCACTCATGTTGTTATCTTCTTGTTGGCGACGGGGTCGCTCATGATAATCTTCATCATGGACGGGCGGTGAATCATCATACGGGTCATCCTCATTGTCTTTGTGGTGGCGATAATTATGGGGAGGATGACGAAGGTGGTCATGAGGAGGTGTTTTTTGGCGGTGACGGAGTCTTGGTTCACGACGTTCACTATCATCATTGTCATTGTGTTGGTGTCGAGGATGTTCTTGTTCTTGGTGAGGGTGTTGCGGAAGCACTTGTTCATCTCGAGGGTGTCGAGGACGATCATGTTCTTGGAGGTCATTGTTGTTGGGACATGCATTACGCCTTGGTGGCCTTCGATGTTGACGAGCACCTTCCACGAAATCATTGTGACCATAGTCTTGAGCGTGGCCTTGTGGAGGTGGATGATGATGTTGTCGAAGGTCCGGGCATTGCGGTTGTTGAAGAGGGTCACCACGGCCTTGTCGATGTCGAGGAGGTGGTGATGGCGATCTATCTTCATACCAATGTCGTCACGGAGGTTGTTGTTGAGGAGGTTGTTGTCGTTGTTGAGGAGGTGGTTGTGGTTGTTGAGGTTGTCCACCATCCTCCATGTTGTTGTTGCGATCATGGCGATCATGGCGGTCATGGCGACGAGCTTGGTGAAGATCTTGGTTGTGGTGGCTTGAGCGACGAGACCTTGAGGATGATGATGAATGACGGCGGTTGGCAAGATTTGCCAAGTTGATGTTGATGTGCGTCATTTGATCATTCAATCTAGCCTCTTTCTCTTAGAGTCGATGCTCATAACGTTCCAACCCGTCCTTGACGTGTTCACGGAGTTGGAAATGGTCATTGTGGGTGACGAAGTTGGCGTAAGCATTGTCGTTGTAGAATGGGTTTCCATCATACTCCGAGCTCGGACTTGTGAATACTCCTTCCCTAGCCATCTCAAAAACACACAAGGGTGATATTGAAGAAATGGATGTCTCACTTACCCAACGTTACCTTTTTTCGGTCGTATTGAGGCTAGTGGACAAGCCTAGGTGTAGGGCGGTATGTCAAGAGCGAATCCAAAAAGATCGAAACAAACCGCAAACGATAACACACACACTTTATGTGGAAGGAAAATGGGTTAGGAAAGTGGCGAGAAAAATCGACAAAACCGAAGAAAATTGTATTGTCAAACGTGGAGAAGAACCAAAGAAAAGTTAGCATAAAAACCAAACCTAGTGGATGGAAATATGGGTGGAACACACACACACAAAGGAAAAATGGGGTTAGTGCGGCCAATGGACGAGCGGAGACGAAATGTACCTAACAAAGACTAAAGCTCAATGCCACACTAACGCAAGGAGGACGCTAGCTCAAACCGCAAACTTGAAAAGGCAACAAGATTCGCATCGTGGGAACCGGTCACTCTTTCTCTTTTGCGACGCGAAGCTATACGTTCCTACGATGGATAGCAATTGGCATTGATCCTTTGCTTCTTTTTCTCTTTTCTCCTTTTTTTTATTTTCTCTTTTTGATGGATTACACAATGCCAATGCCTACTCGTAGCTAGTCTCTCACAAGCGCCAAACTCGCACTCTCGGTGCCACTAATGTGATGCCAAGCGGTGGAAAAGAACTAGTACGAATAGGTAAGGTACACAATGAGTGGGTTGGGTAAGGCGGAAGTAAGTTATACCTCTCTTATTGATGATCAGGAACTTGCGTCCGGTGGAAGTCGATGCCGTGGTGATCCGTTGATGTGGTAGCGTAGATGGTGTCATGGCCGTCGCGTGACAAATTGTTTCACTCAATTCGGATAAAAAACGACAAAGAAAAACAAGTTCCAAAATCTGTCCAGAAATCGAAGAGCAGAGATTTTCTGTGATTTTTGCTCAAATTCGAAATTCCTTCAAAATAAAGAATTTTTTTGGAAAAATTGGGGGAAAATTGGCTGAATAGAAAGGTGGGGAATGGTGTTTGGCAACAAATCCACGGATCAAATCCACGAAAAACTCAACAAATCCACAGATCGGTCGAAATCCCTTTTGGCTATTTTTGGTGAGATTTTCAAAATTTATGGTGGTAGAAGAAAAATTGGTGGAAAAGGAGGGGTGTGGTGTCGGATTCGTGTCAATCTAGCTCTGGATACCAGATGATATGGAGGGTTACTTCTAGATTGGCCCGATCTTCACGAATCGACAAGAACGCACGAAGAACGCGAAGAAGACGAGAGGGGAAAATGAGGGGAAATCGTGGGCAATCGCGGGGAAACACAAAGGGGGATAAATAGCGAGAACCGAAAGATCCCAAACCTCTCGTCAACTAAACCCCGAGGGCCGCCTATGGAACGATCGATCCAACTGAACTCACCTTGATACAAAACGTTTCACACCCGTAGCCGGTCCACTACGCCAATAGAACCTCAAGGATTTACGAGAGGAAGATTGGACAACTCTTAACTGAATACCAAGGGGAGAGGATAAGTAGTTGGGTGAATCTTCTCGTACTTCTTCCACGGGCTCTTGGACATCGTCCTGGGTACTTTTTGGGGCCTCCGTGGTGGGTTCAAACCTGAGCACACAAAGGGCATTACGATGAGGTAGCGCACCATTTGCCAAGTCACCAAAAGTATGAAGCGAGAGGAGCGAGTTCACCTTGTCATGTATGGCCTTTGCTCGAGATCTTGTCATTGGTGCACTTGGTGGAATTGGGTGGGCTGCATCAAACATCCTCGGAGGCCAAGACGATATTTACTACAAGGAGCCGGATCTCTCTGGAGGAGTGGAAGGGGTGGATTACACCATCCAGTATGGAGCTGACCCAGAGGGGGCTGAGTCTGACTAGGTTTAGCCTAGTCTGAAATTAGTACTTAGCACGGTCGAATCGAGCAGCCTTGGACTCTATATTTGGCTGTTGAGTTCCCGTGTATGCACCTTCTTTACATTTCGGTTGTTGTTCTCACTTCAATAATGAGATGACCTTATCATGAGCTCATTCTCTTGTCAGCACATTATGTTTTGTAATATATGTTGTATGACAATCAAGTCCCGCAATGTTTCTGCTCTACCACCCCGAGGGATGTAATATTTGCGGAATGGTGTTCTGTGAGTGTTATATCAACGACTTGCGTACTACAACATGAAGTGGTATGCTGGGTCACCGCATAATCGACCAGTAGGAGAAAGAAATCACTTCTGAAGGTTGAAGACAACTGATGTTGGCAGGGCGCACTACGAGGCTCAGTAGCAACATGGAATCTATACAACACAATCAAAGTACTTTGCCCCAACGAAACAATGAGGTTTTCAATCTCACCGGTTTTGCTAACACAAAGGATTAGATGTATAGTGTGGAAAATAGTACTTGTTTGCAGTAAATGAAAAGAGAACAGTGATGGCAGTGAATGAGAGGGAAAAATGACTGTAGTAAAGAAAACTGTGCTTGGAGTGGTTGTATTATCAGTGTAATGAAATGGACCGGGGTCCACAGTTCACTAGTGGCGTCTCTCCAAAACAGATAGATAACATGTTGGGTAAACAAATTACAGCTGGGCAATTGACAGATATAGAGGTCGCGCCGTAGTGTATATGCATGACATGATGATTACTATGTGATTCATGCGGGCATTACAACATAATTCATAGACAGTTATCCAACTGCATCTATGACTAATAATCCACCCTCGGAGCGTCATCCAATGAAACCTTGGGTATTAAGTTGCAAGCAACAGATAATTGCATTAAGAAAAGTGTATAATGTAAACATTATTGTTTTCTCCCTAATGGCACCCACTCGTTACGTTTCTGTCGCTCGAGCGTGAGTGAAAGGGAGGCATGAACCCACTATCGAGCATAAATACCCCCTCTTGGAGTTACAAGCATCAACTTGGCCAAAGCATCTACTAGTAACGGAAATCAGGCAAGGTCATAAATAACATAAACATGATAGATTGATAATCACTGGACGTCGCATTCAATATTCATCGGATCCCAGCAAACACAACATGTAACATTACAATAAGATGATCTTGATCATGTTAGGCAGCTCACAAGATCTAAACATGAGGCATAAAGAGGAGATAACAACCATCTAGCTATTGCTATGGACCCGTAGTCCAAGGATGAACTACTCACGCATCATTCCGGAGGCAGGCATGGTGATTTAGATCCCTCCGGTGATGATTCCCCTCCCGGTAGGGTGCCGGGGAGAGCTTCGAAACCCTCCTGAACTAGGGTTCACGATGACGGCGGCTACAGAACTTTTGGTGGCAAAAGGCTCCGGTATTTAGGGTAACCCGTGGGGGAGCTTAAATAGGCAAGAGGGAAAAGTCGGTGGGTGGCCAGGGGGCCACACCGCCTGGTGGCACGGCCAAGGGGGGTCGCGTCGCCCTATGGTGTGGGCCTTCCAGGGCCCTCCTCCGGATCCCCTCCGTACTCCGTGTACGTGACAGATTTCTAAGACCGATTTCGTTTCATCCAATTCCGAGAATATTTCTAGAACAACTTTTCTGAAACCAAAAACAGCAGAAAACATGAACTGGCTCTGTGGCATCTTGTCAATAGGTTAGTCCCAGGAAATCCATAAAAATGACATACAGTGTATAGAAAACATGTAGCATATGGCATGAAAACAACATGGAACATCAGAAATTATTGATACATCTACTTAGTTTCTACTCTTCCTCGAGTAGGTAAAACGATAAAAACAAATAATTTCATAGGTGACATGCTACCAACATAAACTTGATCATCTAAGTTGTGAAAGCATATGTAAGATGAGATCATAGTACTTTAAACACATGCATGATAGATATAATTCTAACAATGAAACTTAGTAATCACTTTGCATCATGAAAAGTAACATAAATAAAAGATCATGAATAATAATGCACTTGAAAGTTATATGTTTGTTTGAAGCATAAAGAAAACATAGCAAAATGATATTTCGCTTGTCCTTAAAAGTGGGGCAAAACATAAATGCCATGACACTTCAAAGTTCAAGTGGATGACTAGAACAAATAATTTGAGAGTAAGTAATAACACATCATGATTCAATCAATAATAATCTTTGGTACTGATGCACATTAGAGAATACTTGTTGCTAGCAGTCATATTGTGTTGAGTAATATTTAATGGTTTGATATTTAATTTCTGGTCTTATTCTTCTAGTGGAGTCGTGTGTAACATCCCAGATTCTTCTAACAAAGGGTTGTGGTGTTGTGTTCATAGCATGGCATGCATGACAAATTTGAACAAAGTTTTAAATTTAATTTAAATGAAACTTGCACAAAAATCACTTAAAGTGACCACCCAAAATTTGAAATAAAAACATTTTCAAATTTGGAAAACAAAAACATGGTAAGGTTGGAAATTTTACAAGGTTTCCAAAATGTATTTTTGCCAATTTTTATTTTTCCAAAAAGGCCCTCAAAATTTAGTTTTCTGTTCTGCTTTACAATGGAAAAGGAATTTTCTGTAAATCCTCAAAAGTTCCAGCGGGTTTTCCTGGAAACTCCCCTTTTGTCGTCTTCAACCTCTGCCAGGAGGAGAAGCAGGCAGCTCGTCGGAACCGCTGCCACCTCCTGCTTCTCTCACCCGCAAGGATAAGAGGGAGGCTACGTCTGCATCGCGCCCTCCTCCCTCTCCTCTCGCAACCCCTCTTCCCATGTCTCTCTCTGCCCCGGAAGAGTAAACCCTAACCCGACGAGTCGCCGGTCGCCGCCGTCGCTCGAGGTCTCCCCGCGACAAGCCAAGGGCACCTTCGAACTCGACGTCCTCTCCTCTGTTCTGTCATGGAAGCAATCGAGCTGGGGTGGTTGGGATCCTCGCCAATGTATGCGTCTTCTCCGCGGCCGGCCAAGCTCCGCCGTGCATGATTCGCCGCCGTCCGGGCCTCTCCGGCCTCCTAGACCCCTTCATGACGCTCCTGGTGAGCTCCCGATTCTCGTGGACCCATCCCCTGCCTGCCCTGTCCTCTGTTCCGTGTGGTCGCCGACGACCGACGAGCGCTGCCGTCGTTTAAGCTCGCCGGCAACAATCCGGTGACGTTTGAGCAGCGGCGCCGCCACCTTAGTGCTCGTCGCCTCCTTCTCTACGCGCTAGCACAAGCCATTTCGCCAATCCCTCGCTGTTTCGCTCGATCGAGCAACGGTAGAGCTGCTGCCCGCGGCTGACATTATGGTGACATCATGCTGACGTCAGCATGGTGTCATATTCCTGTTTCTTTTATTTTCCACAAAACGTTTAAAAATAACAGAAAATAAATTATTTCTAATAATTCAATAACTATTGTTTTATACCTCAGAAAAATAAAAGTAAGGTATAGAAATGTTCAGAAAAATATATCTACATGAATATGTCACTTTTATACATGTTTGACAAAGTTTAAAATTGAACATTATATGAATTTAATTAATTCATTTAAAATAGAGAAAATAAGTTTTTAATCAATAAAATTAGAAAATTAAAAGTTATATACCAAAATTCTTAGAATGACAAATGAAATCCATTTATGATGTTTTCAAACCCATTCGAGCATTTTAAATTGTACTCACTTTCAGTTTTGCCCGAAGTGCCCCTCCGGGGTCTATTTCGGGTTATTTTCAATATAATCGCATAACTGCCATACGAACCCTAGCAACCCATCAAACATGTTTAGGGATTTATTTCAGTGCATTAATTTTCTCATGCATACATATTGCGCATTGCATCGATGCCATGTTTGATTGTTGCTTCTCTTTCGGTGTTTTGCTTCTGATCGGTAGAACGTGACTCCGAAGAGAAGATCGACAATGGCATGACGAATACTGGATCCTAACCGACAAGTCAAGCACTTATTCCTGGATACTTTCTCTGGTTTTCTTGAAGCAAGGCAAGCATAACCTCTTATCTGCCCATATATGATTTCGAAAGACTTTTGATTCTCGTACATTGCATCCGATTCCAATTTATCTTGTGTCAGTAATTAGAGTTCTCCTATACCATGCATAGCCTACTTATCCTGATCCACTACTCCTAGCAGCCATAGGTTTGACTGTGGTCATCGCCAAAGCCTTAAATATGTTATGCTTAGTCATACATGATTGTTATCTCTGCTCCATCCGGTTGATGAATCAGAATTGCGAATGAATCTAGTATGATAGGATCTTGTGGAAAGTTAAGAGAACTTGTTTAATATGAGTTAAAGGTGTGGATGATGAGACCATAGAGGGTCTGTGGTTTTTGTCTCGTTCATGCCCCTAGGAGCGAGTTCTCGTCTTCGAGCCAAGACTGAGCGTGCATCCACACAGGGATTGGATTCCCCTCGGTCTCAACTTGCCTAGTTTGCTCCATGAGTCGCCTAGTTCGGGCTTTCCATTTGGATTTCGGGGATATGAAAACACTTTCAAAACTAGGATGTGGGAATGTATCGGCGCTCTGCGGGTAGGTAACCGTCGAGCATTGCGCACAACGATAGAGACCCGGCAGGAGATGGCCACTCCCTATTGGAGGTCCATCTCTACTTGGAGCGACTCATGGAATAGGAGAAGCAAGGGAAAGGTCGTGGTCAACCTCCATCTGCCGGCACTTCCCGGAATAGTGCCAACGTTCTGGCATTAAGAGTTGGTTGGTACGTGTGGTTAAAGTTGTACACCCCTGCAGGGTTAAATCTTTTCGAAAAGTCGTGTCCGCGGTTAAGGACGACTTGGTGACGGATTCTGTGATCATAGAGAACTTGAACGAAATGACTAAAACTTGCTGATAACGAATGAAGGATGCCTCCTCGGAGATGCCGAGATTGGTTACCTTGTAGCATGAGTTACCGGAGCAACTTGAGGTGGTGATCTTTGAAGCACGAGGTGCTGATATGATTTGGTGGTTTTAGAATATGATGATATGAGTAGTTGAGTAGCTTTCTCATCTGTTTTAAAAATATTCCATGAGACGTGCTATTCCTTCCTTAATTTAGAATACAAAGATGGCTTTACCCAAAATAATCTTCACAACTATTTCTAAAAGAAGCAGATATATAATAGGTTAACTAAGTCTTGTTGAGTACCTTCCATACTCATGTTTGCTTCAACTTGGTTCAGGTGGAGTTCCTCGGTTTGGTGGTGTTTCAACATGGACATCGACGAGTAGTTTGGGGCTCCCAGATAGCAGCCTGGAATCTGTGGGCTGGGACGTCGCCTTATGTTGCGGCCTTTTAGGCCTTTTTGCTTCTTTTTGATTAGCAACATAATTTTCCTTCTGTTGTGTGATGTAATGTTGGGTCATGTGACCTCTGCTTGTAAGCTATACTCTAGTAACACCTGTTTAATACAGCTTCCATGTTTAGAGTACTGCTTTGATCGGTTGTTGGTGTCGAGCTCTTTATTATACAGTTTTGGCTATGCCTGCATAGTTGTCGCAGTCAAGGGGTTGTGGAGCCGATGATCCATTTCCGAGCATGCCTGCCGATGAGATTCGGCCTGGGGCTTGGTAACCCCGGTAACCCTCGATTATTGTTGCACTTTCTGGACACATAGCATATCTGTATAGCTTTGGTCCCGTTCCTTCAGTTTCATACAATTCGTGGACGCTTTGATATGCATAGTTGGTTATGACTAGCATGGACACAAGGAGTAGTAGTACCGTGGTGATCCAGCCTGCGTGCCGATGAATCCGGTCTGCCTGCCGTTGTTTGTTGCGGCAGGGGCTGGTAACCTTGCAGCCCTTGTGGGTCCATGACTAGGAGAACATAACAGTATGTATATCTCTGGGTCTAGGGTCGTGACAAGAAGTGGTATCAGAGCAGGACTGCCTGTAGGAAAACCTTACTGCTTGGTCGATGTTGAGTCTAGTGCTTGTGAAAACTATTTTGAAACTCCAGATGATTGTGAAAAACGTTCTTAGGATTCTTTTTACTCCGTATCCGGTATCGCTCTAACTCTGGGTCACCTTACCTGTTTTGATTTGAAAGGGTTCTAGTCCTTCAAAACCTAGGTGCCTTCTTTGGCAAGACGTTCTTTTACCCAAGTTGACCTAGTGTTCAGTTTCTAGAGTCGTGTGTGTTCCATGTTCCGTTATCCCTCGATTCAAACTGGGAGATTTCCTTTCCATCCTAGTCTCTCAGAGTTGGGTGGATTCCACATCCTCATGCTCTAGAGTTCCAAATCGTGAACCTCCAGATTTCCTTTTTCATCTCGAATGTATCCGTTATCCTCTGTTCAAATTCTTTCGGAGTTATGTTGTTTTTTGAAAGATACTTCGTGATTGCTATTCATAGTGTCCTTTAGGACACTAAGAGAGTAGTCACTCCTTTCTTTTGGTTTTTAACCGTGGACTTGAACCGAAGGTTCCGGAATGTGCTGAATTGCGGTGGGTTGAATCGTATGGTTTTGTAACCATGTGGTGCTCACGCTATCAGTACATGATGCTGACCTTTAACCCAAGTTCTGTTTCTTTGGATCCTGAAGAATCTGTTCTACCTCGGGATGGTTAGGCAATCTCAGCTCCAATAGCCATAGGTTTTCTCTAGGTATCAAAAGGATCACGACAAGAGTGTTGTTCATGATTCCCATATCCTTGTTCTTGATTCTGCTATACCTCCCGTCTTAGCATGGGTTCTACAACTGAGTATGACCTTGTGCATCAACTTGATCTTAGGATTTCTTCTGAGCATGATTTTACCTTTCAGTTGCTCTCTAATCCCTATCCGTTGTGTTGGACACCAAGTTGCATACGTGTGTTGAAGTCTTCCAATGCATTTGCTCTTGTTTTCCATAAAAAATCTACCTTGGGATGTCAGCAGAAACAAACTCCAGTACCTTGTTCATCTTTAGGACTAGGTCAAAGTTTTGTAATTCGTAGATTAAAGAAGTTTTATCAGCTTCTGTTCTGTTCTACCTCTGAGTATCACACTCTTAGATATCAAGAGGCTATGTTCAATTTCATGGCCTTATCGATGCAGTGATGCTCCTACACATCTTTACCCACCTTTTCTCCAAGCTTGAATGCTTGAGAGTGGTCAGTGTGTGCATTGATGTGTGTATCAGATAGTCTTAGCAATTTTTATTGCTTTGAAAAATCTAAGAAACATTTGTATCCTTCTTAGCACTATTGGTTACCCGGTCTCTAATTAGAATTGACCGTGTTACTAAATCCGTTCATTTCGGTGCGTACTCTTGGTTAGGGAGTTAGGTTCATACCAAAGCTCTCAAGGCCATATTGATTGCTTTGAAAAGCAAGATCATTTTCGAACTCCAAGACATACCAGTGGGTTGTGATATTCTGGATGTCTTACTAGAAGTATCACCAGGTTTTACCAAACCGTGATGTCTAAACTAGGAGTAATTTGAACTAATCCTTTCTCCAAGAAACTACGCTAGACACCTTGGACTAGTGGTTGAGCTTAAACAACAACTTGGATTGTTGAAAGGCAAAAGCTCCGCCTAACTTGATCCGTTGTTAAGGGATGTGTAGTTTCCTTTGTGTTGAAGCATGATAGTATCTCCTTCGTGGACATGCTATCATTATAACCTTGATTTTATTTGGGCTATCGTCAAACCAAGATCATAATCAAGGACTATCCTGATGGTGTTTTCACTCATGGTGTTCTTCCCGAGTATACCTTCATGTCCTTTGATCTGCCCAATAATTTGCCTTGTTCATGTATCATGTGAATCTTTCTTCTTGGAGTATCTTGATAAGCGTGTTACCGAGCCCATCGATGACATTCCTATTTTCTCCAAGTTGCCAGAGGTTCATATTGAACAATTGGCATAAATGTTGGAAACTTTTGAGAACCAACTTTGTGTCATCACGAAGTTCGTGTTCTATATGTTCGAAGTAACCTACTCTGGTTCATGTGATTATGGTGAAAGTTGTCGCCGTGGATCCGAGTAGAGTTCTCTTGTTTCCTTCGGGAATAATCCCAAGTCGCTCATGCATGTGTGGACTATTCTTGAGATGGTAGGTTGTTACCTCCATTCCTTGAAGAAGTTTGCATCCACACTAAGCCCCTGACTGATCGTTCGTAAAAGAGAAGAAGTCTAATAACTTTGTTATCTTTGTAATCATCTTCCCAACAATGACTCCGAATGTACTTCGTTCAAAGTAGTCCATGTAGGTCCAACCGTCTTTCGCAAGTTGCTAATACATGAGTTCTAGAGTCTCACTCATCCTCTTGAGTGTGGCATCATAGTCCATATCTTGAGAATCTAGTGAATGTATCATGTTGATAACCGGTGCAACCTCTTTGGTAAAACATACCGAGTCTAAGTTATCAACCCACTAACCAGAGCTGAATCTCAAGCAGCAACGATGGTTGGTGTTTTCTCAAGGGTTACGACTTAGGTCTTTTCGAGAATCCGGCATGGTTGATGTTGTAGTTGACGCAGTTAGCTGGAAGGTCTAATGTTCTAATCCTTTGAATCAGAAAGAACAGCCACTCTCCGTGAAAATTCTTGTGTGGCCATTCTCACAAGTTTTTCCTCCCCGTTCTTCCAAATTTAAGTTCATATTTGACTTGATGACCTATAGAAAGCTTGTCATGAGCCTGCTATCGGTATCTATAACATCCAAGATAACTTGGAAGTTGATCTTTCCAATATCCCTCTGCTGAACCTCCAAAATCTTTGCTCTAGTGGAAACAAGTTCCTCATGAGAATCATCTCGTGGTGTTTTGTAACCGCCATTGATCAGTTCCTTCTATCAAGTGGTTATACTTGAAGTTCTAGTTATCTCACAGATTCTGTGAATTTGTCGGTCACCTCAGCCTGGGATCTTAACCAGGTGGTAGATGTATTGCTACGTCTAAATCACAATAGGAAAGGGATTCCTTATTCCTTTCGGTGCTCCAATCCTCATTGGTTAATCACCCTTATGGTGTTACCAAGAATCCCTTCTTAACTACGATGTTCCAACATCTTTTGGTTACCCATCTTTTGCTGTGAAATAACCTCATGACCTTTGACAAAGTTTTCGACCAAATTTGACGGAATGAAAATTCCTTCATCTTCTATGTCCACTCCGAAGAGTGAACATGATCCTGTATCAAATTTTCTCTAACACACCATTACAGTGTTTTCCCTCGTCCATGGATATTACTTTGTGCTCACCACGACAATCCTTCCCATCTTGGTATTCTACTTTGAAGAAACCTCGATGTGATAAGTTGTCCAACCTTTCTTTTCCAAAAGGATTTAAAGTCTTGTGCAAAGCTCACATTCTAAATCCTTTCAAGAACCATCATCCACAAACTTGAAACCTTCTCCTATTCCCTCCATTATCCTGATGTGTTTCATGCCCGTTAACTCAAAAGTTCTTTACGAACATTCTTGTCCTGAGTTAGCCATGAGATACTCGATCTTCGTGAAGATCATTTCCTAAGAGTTTTCCCTCTACCTAAGGTGTAGCCGCTGGATATCTTCGCAAGTGATATGGATCAATCTCGTCAAGAATAGAACCGTAAGTTTCAAGAAGATCGTTCAAAACCGGTGTTCCTGCTTTCTCCTCCTTCGGGAATCTCGGGACGAGATTCTTGTAAGGGGGGTAGATTTGTAACATCCCAGATTCTTCTGACAAAGGGTTGTGGTGTTGTGTTCATAGCATGGCATGCATGAAAATTTTGAACCAAGTTTTAATTTGAATTTAAATGAAACTTGCACAAAAATCACTTAAAGTGATCACTTAAAATCTGAAATAAAAACATTTTAAAATTTGGAAAACAAAAACATGGCAAGGTTGGAAAATTTACAAGGTTTCCAAAATGTATTTTTGCTAATTTTTATTTTTCCAAAAGGCCCTCAAAATTTAGTTTTCTGTTCTGCTTTACAATGGAAAAGGACTTCTCTGTAAATCCTCAAAAGTTCCAGGAGGTTTTCTTGGAAACTCCCCTTTTGTCGTCTTCAACCTCTGCCAGGAGGAGAAGCAAGAAGCTTGCCAGAACCGCTGCCACCTCATGCTTCTCTCACCCGCACGGATAAGAGGGAGGCTACGTCTGCATCTCGCCCTCCTCCCTCTCCTCTCGCAACCCCTCTTCCCATGTCTCTCTCTCTGCCCCGGAAGAGGAAACCCTAACCCGACGAGTCACTGGTCGCCGCCGTCGCTCGAGGCCTCCCCGCAACAAGCCAAGGGCACCTTCAAACTCGTCGTCCTCTCCTCTGTTCTGTCATGGAAGCAATCGAGCTGGGGTGACTGGGATCCTCGCCGATGTATGCGTCTTCTCCGCGGCCGGCCGACATCCGCCGTGCACAATTCGCCGCCGTGCGGGGATCTTCGGCCTCCTAAACCCCTTCATGACGCTCCTGGTGAGCTCCCGATTCTCGTGGAGCCCTCCCCTGCCTGCCCCATCCTCTGTTCCGTGTGGTCGCCGATGACCGACGAGTGCCGCCGCCGTTTAAGCTCGCTGGCAACGTTCCAGTGACGTTTGAGCAGCGGCGCCGCCACCTTAGTGCTCGTCGCCTCCTTCTCTACGCGCTAGCACAAGCCATTTTGCCAATCCCTCGCTGTTTCTCTTGATCGAGCAACGGTAGAGCTGCTGCTGCCCGCGGCTGACATCATGCTGACATCATGTTGACGTCAGCATGGTGTCATATTCCTGTTTCTTTTATTTTTTGTCCAGAAAACATTTAAAAATAACAGAAAATCAATTATTTCCAATAATTCAATAACTATTGTTTTATACCTCAAAAAAATAAAAGTAAGGTATTTAAATGTTCATAAATATATATTCTACATGAATATGTCACTTTTATACATGTTTGACAAAGTTGAAAATTGAACATTATTTGTATTTAATTAATTCATTTAAAATAGAGAAAACAAGTTTTTAATCAATAAAATTATAAAATTAAAAGTTATATACCAAAATGCTCAAAATGACAAATGCAATCCATTTATGATGTTTTCAAACCCAGTTGAGCATTTTAGATTGTACTCACTTTCAGTTTTGCCGAAGTGCCCCTACGGGGTCTATTTCGGGTTATTTTCAATATAATCGCATAACTGCCATACAAACCCTAGCAACCCATCGAACATGTTTAGGGATTTATTTCAGTGCATTAACTTGCTCATGCATACATATTGCGCATTGCATCAATGCCATGTTTGATTGTTGCTTCTCTTTCGGTGTTTTGCTTCTGATCGGTAGAACGTGACTCCGAAGAGAAGATCGACAACGGCATGACGAATACTTGATCCTAACCGACAAGTCAAGCACTTATTCCTGAAGACTTTATCTGGTTTTCTTGAAGCAAGGCAAGCATAACCTCTTATCTGCCCATATATGATTTCGAAATACTTTCGATTCTCGTACATTGCATCTGATTCCAATGTATCTTGTGTCAGTAGTTAGAGTTCTCCTATACCATGCATAGCCTACTTATCCTAATCCACTACTCCTAGCAGCCATAGGTTTGACTTTGTTCATCGCCAAAGCCTTAAATATGCTGTGCTTAGTCATACATGCTTGTTATCTCTGCTCCATCCGGTTGATGAATCAGAGTTGCGAATGAATCTAGTATGATAGGATGTTGTGGAAAGTTAAAATAACTTGTTTCATAAGAGTTAAAGGTGTGGATGATGAGACCACAGAGGGTCTATGGTTTTTGTCTCGTTCATGTCCCTAGGAGCGAGTTCTCGTCTTCGAGCCAAGACTGAGCATGCATCCACACGGGGATTGGATTCCCCTTGGTCTCAACTTGCCTCATTTGCTCCATGAGTCGCCTAGTTCGGGATTTCCATTTGGATTTGCGGGGATATTAAAACACTTTAACTAGGATGTGGGGATGTATCGGCGCTCTGCTGGTAGGTAACCGTCGAGAATTGCGCACAACGATAGAGACCCGGCAGGAGATGGCCAATCCCTATTGGCAGTCCATCTCTACTCGGAGCGACTCATGGAACAGGCGAAGCAAGGGAAAGGTCGTGGTCAACCTCCATCTGCCGGCACTTCCTGGAATAGTGCCAATGTTCTGGCATTAAGAGTTAGTTGGTACGTGTGGTTAAAGTTGTACACCCCTGCAGGGTTAAATCTTTTCTAAAAGCCGTGTCCGCGGTTAAGGACGACTTGGTGAAGGATTCTGTGATCATAGAGAACTTGAACGGAATAACTAAAACTTGATGATAACGAATGAAGGATGCCTCCTAGGAGATGCCGAGAGGGGTTACCTTGTAGCATAAGTTACCGGAACAACTTGAGGTGGTGATCTTTGAAGCACGAGGTGCTGATATGATTTGGTGGTTTTAAAAGATGATGATATCAGTAGTTGAGTAGCTTTCTCATCTGTTTTCAAAACACTCCATGAGACGTTGTTGGGGGATGATAACCCGGTAGGCCCATGCCTGGGCGAGACCCGGCCAAAGGGAGACTGCACGAGACCCGGCCCAAGAGAACCCAAAAGGCAGCGCAGATCTTGTAATTCTTGCCTTGGGGGTCACGGTAGGGAGCTTAGGGTTATGTGTGGATCCCGAGTAGGATTCTAGAGATATCTTGTAAGAAAAGCCAGGAAGCCGGGTGTTATATAAACCGGTTTCTAGGGCAAAGAGACCATGTTTTTTAGAGATCGATAGAGAGAGAAGGATTCGAGTTTGTAACACTAGATTGGAGTTTCGGTGACATTGCAGCCCGAGACCCAAGATCGCCAGTTGATATGATTTCCCCAGAGCTAAACCCTCTCCCAAACACCAGAGTCGATTCGCCCCAATCTAAGTTACCCCGGTAACGTCTGCCATGATTATCCCGCGACAGTTGGCGCCCACCATGGGGTCTACGTCCAAAGGTGTTTACATCACGGGAGAAGCTCGGGAAAGCATGAAGAACCTCGTCATCGGCGAGATCGTCACCAACCCTGAAGGAGAGAAGATCGTTGATGACCTTGGCTGGGGGCTAGAGTCGGATCAGCTGGAAACCGGATCTATCGTCACGATCGGCCGGGTCAACGTCTTCGTCGGCATGGTACGTGCGTCTGGTTTTATTTCTGACGATAATAAGTATGAATCTGTATCAGGAGACGCCAATTGTGTTCAATCGGACAGAGAAGAATCGGTTGGGACAGCAGAGCCGGAGAAGGAACCCACCACGAAGAGGGAACAGCCGGAGGAGCCGGTATGGACCCCGCGTGGCCGGGTTACTGGGAAAGACGATACCGAATCTATCTTGCATCTCCTTGAAGATCGGTATGAAGAAGATAGTTGTGAAGAGGAAGAGTACGAATCTTCGCCAGGCATTGCGCACCGAGTCGCAGTCTACACAGCCCCTGCAATAGATCTTAATCAGGGAGATGTGTCGGCAGCCACGACTGGTGCGGCGCAAGCGCTGGTCCAGCAGCAAGCACTGGTTAATGGAAACCCGGTTGTGGTCCGGGTTGATGGTGAGCCGGCATCTATTACCAGCGAAACAGGGGAAAGTGCTCAATTCAGAAACATGTTTGGATTCAGGACGAACAGAACAGCTGGGGCAGGAACGTCACAACCACAAAACCCGGCTTTGTTCAACAATAATCTGATTTTGGATCCCACAGTGTTGGCAATAGTGATAACGCCAGAAAACGCGGCGGCACGTGCCAGAGACCTAGATGGGGCCCGCCGGGCGTTGGAACAACAAAGGAGGGAAGTAGAAGCTGAGAGGCAAGGGATGGCCGAGCGCCAGCACCAGTTGGAAGAGTTGGAAGATCGTATTCAAGCTCAAACAACTAGGATATATAATCAGAGGCATCAGACGGGGCTACCGGCGACAGGTGGAAATCTACAACCGGCCGCGTTGTTTATTACACCCCAAGATCAGCGAATCCCGGCTGTGAATCAGGGAACCGAGTATCAAGGGGCGACGCTCGGGGGACAGCCGGCTAACGTGCCAGCCGGGTTACCCGCGTTACCCGCCGGGGCCCCTAGAGGCAATGCTGCGCCACCACCGTCGCGATTTCACACCCCACCGGGTCACTTCAATAATCCCATGGATAACGTGTACGCTGCGACTCTGGCGCTCGACCGTATTCCATTAGGAGAATCGCCCCAAGCGATTGAGACCCGGTGAGCTATAGAGATGTTGCGAACCGCGGTGGCTCAGCAGGTTAATTACCCTGATAACAGAAGTGGTTTACACGGGACGCCGTATGTCAGCCGGCAGCCCGGAAATACGAGGGATATTCAGTCAAGCTCGGCGCGACGGAGGGCAGAGCAGCAGCATATGCCGCCTCCTCCTCACAGGCCAGCGGCTCCCGCGGTTTCAGCGGCGCAAGCAATTGTCGACAGTTCTCGGGCGAGGCGTATGGCCGGGTCTGCGGTGCGAGGGCCAGCAGGTGGCATACCCCCTGCAGCGCCCGCCGAATCTCATGTTTCACACGCAAGGCCGGTACTGACAAACTTAGCCGAGCCCAAGTGTCTGTCAGATGCCATTAGAGCTGAACCATACCCGGATAAGTTTAAGGAACCGGGTAAAGTTGTCAATTATGAGCCAACCATGGATCCTGAGACTTGGTTGAGCAGTTACGAGATGGCTATGTCTATTTGCAATGCTTCAGAAAAACTCCAAGCCAAGTTTATGTATCTTATGATGTCTGAAGGAGCAGCAAAACTATGGTTCAACAATCTTCCTGAAAAATCCATCAATTCGTGGAGTGAGTTAAAATCGGCTTTCATCAAACATTTTCATGGAACTTGCAGAAAACTATACACAGTCGACGACTTAGATAGGTGTATCCAAAGAAAAGGAGAATCGGCACGCAGCTGGGTACGCCGGGTCATGGAGATACTTCATTCTTCCACTGATATTCAACCAAAAGACGCGATACAAGCTATGGCAAAGACATGCAGATACACGCCTTTAGTGCAAAAATTGGTGCCCATGAAATCCAGTAGGCATGTGTCGGAAATCACTATGGGGGAGTTGATGGATGCGTGCAACAAGCATGCTTCCACTGACACCACGGAAGAGGACATCGAGGAAAAGAAAGGAAAGGCTAACGTGAGCAGTAATGGAAAACCTGGCAACGGTGCCACGCCGGGTAACAATGGAGGTGGTAACGGAAGCAACAAGCATAAACGTCCGTATGAGGGAAACTCCGAGTTAGTCGCCAATACCGAGGCCGGGTTCCCAAGGCCTAGAGTAGATGGAAACTTCAAGGGAGGAGGCAATTATCAAGGACCACCACGGCCGGCTAACCACATAGAAGCCTTCAGGATGCCTTGCCCATGTCATAGTAGGAATGGCAAGCCGGCTAATCATTCATTGGAGCAATGCGTGGACTTACAGAGATGGAAAAACGAGGAGATACAGAAGGCCCTGCGAGGCGCAGGCCGGGGAGGAGGGTCGGGTCTGGGTGGAAACCCGGGCAACGGACCACCCCCCGCAGGCAACGCAGGAGGCGGCAATCCGGGTAATAACCAGGGTGGTGCGGGTGGCTTTCAGGCTAATCCAAAGCAGTTAGGACAATATCATGTTCACACCACTGGGACCTCCAAAAGGGAGAGGAAGGTACTTAAGAGAGCGGTAAACTCAGTTTCCTCGGGCGTCCCAAGATACCTGAGATGGTCAGATCAAGAGGTAACATGGAGCAGGAGAGATCACCCGGAAGCAATAGAACATCCGGGTGTGTTAGCTTTGGTAGTAGCGTCGCTGGTCAATGGCTACGAACTGAAGAAAGTTTTGATGGATGGTGGAAGTAGTATCAACATCCTGTATTGGGAGACCTTTTTACGTATGGGACTCAAGGAGTCTCAGCTGCAGAAAAGTTCCACAGTTTTCCACGGAATTGTGCCAGGACACCCGGCCTGCCCTGAGGGAAAGATAACACTGGAGGTTGCTTTTGGAGAATCGAAGGACAATTACAGAGTAGAGTGGCTCACATTCGAGGTGGTGAAGTTGCGTAGTCCTTATCATGCGTTGTTCGGAAGGCCGGCTTACGCCAAATTCATGGCAAGGCCGTGTTACGTATACCTACAGTTAAAGATCCCGGGTCCTAAACAAACCATTACTATACATGGGAACAGGGCTGTGGCAGTAGAGTGTGATGAGGGAGATGCGGCACCTGCAGAACAAGCTTGTGCGAAGGAAGAACTCAGGTATTACCGGTCTCAGGTAGACCTGGAAGATCGAACAACTTTGAAGAAACCAAACACAGACGACGAGAGAGCAAAGTTTAAAGCAGCTCAAGACACAAAAATGGTGGCTTTTGTTGAAGGCGACTCTTCCAAACAGTTTGCTATAGGTTCTAACCTGGATAACAAGGAGGAAGAGGCACTCATAAAGTTCATTCGCGAGAATCAAGATGTGTTCTCCTGGACACCAAGCGATATGCCGGGTATCCCGACTGAGCTCGCTGAGCATAGTTTGCATGTCGATCCTAAGTCCCGGCCAGTGAAGCAAGGTTTGAGAAAAATGAACGAAGAAAGGAGAAAGGCTATAGGAGCAGAGGTGGCTCGGCTCCTAGCGGCCGGCTTCTTCATGGATGTCTTTCACCCTGACTGGTTGGCAAACCCGTTTTTAGTGTTGAAAAATAACAATGAGTGGAGAATGTGCATAGACTACACGAGTCTCAACAAGCATTGCCCTAAAGATCCGTTTGCCCTTCCAAGGATAGACCAGATCATAGACGCGGTGGCGGGAAGCGACCTGTTATGTTTCCTGGATGCTTATTCCGGGTATCACCAGATAAAACTCAAAAGGAGGATTGGGAGAAAACGTCATTCATAACCCCTTTTGGAGCCTTTTGTTACAAAACCATGACCTTTGGATTGAAGAATGCAGGTGCAACGTATCAGCGGTGTATTCAGAAGTGCTTTGAGGACCAGATTGGACACAATGTCCACGCTTATGTTGATGATGTGGTGATCAAAACAAGGAAGGCAGAAACGTTCATTGATGACCTGAAAGAGACATTCAAGAACCTAAGGAGATACCAGATGAAGCTTAACCAAACAAAGTGCATGTTTGGGGTTCCGGTGGGGAAGTTACTCGGTTTCATCGTTTCTGAGCGAGGGATTGAGGCTAACCCAGAAAAGATCAAACCCATCCAGAGGTTGAAAAAGCCGGAAGAGCTAAAACATGTTCAAAAGCTCATAGGGTGCGTGGCAGCGTTAAGCCGGTTTATATCCCGGCTCGGAGAAAAAGCGATACCCCTATACCGACTCTTGAAGAAAACATACAAGTTCATATGGGATCAAGAGGCGAATGAGGCATTTGAGGCTCTAAAAAAGCAATTATCTGAGGCGTCGGTTTTGGCCGCGCCGGGTCCTAAGGAGTCTATGTTGCTATATGTTGCAGCCGGGCCTCGGGCAGTTAGCGCACTAGTTGTGGTTGAGCGCATTGAGGATGGAAAGGGTCACCCGGTGCAACGACCAGTTTATTATATAAGCTAGGTCTTATCATAGGCAAAACAACGGTACCCACATTGGCAGAAGTTGGTTTTTAGGGTATGCATGGCCAGTCGGAAATTGAAGCCGTACTTTCAAGAACACCCCATTACGGTGGTAAGCTCCATACCCATGGAGGATATCATAAGAAACTCAGACGCAACAGGAAGGGTAGCCAAGTGGGCCATCGAGATGGGAGACTATCACATCAACTACGTGCCCCGATCTGCGATCAAGTCTCAGGCTCTGGTCGATTTTGTCAATGATTGGACTCAAACAAGCATGCCCTTAATGGTGCCAAGTTCAGAGTCCTGAGTGATGCATTTTGATGGCTCCAAGCAGTATGAAGGGTCAGGAGCTGGTGTGGTGCTCACATCGCCAAAAGGAGATAAGTTGAGTTACATATTGCAAATTCACTTCGATTGCTCTAACAACGTAGCCGAGTATGAGGCCATGTTGCATGGATTGCGAATAGAAAAGGAGATGAACATCAAGCGTATAAGGTGCTACGGAGACTCGGACCTCGTGGTACATCAGGTCTCAGGAACGTGGGACAGGAAGGATGCGACAATGGCAGCATACCGCAGAGAGGTTGACAAGGTAGCCGGGTCTTTCTCCGGGTATCAAGTGGAGCATATCGATCGGCGAAAAAACGAGGCCGCGGATGCACTTTCGAGACTCGGCTCCCGTCGAGAGCCGGTTCCGCCTAACGTATTCTTGGATGAGTTATGGCGGCCTTCTGTTAAAACCGAGTCAGAAGAAGAAATAGCTAACCAAGACCCGAATTTGGAGTTTGTGGCCACGGTGCGTGCTATCCCGGAGTGGACAGAGCCGCTCCTAGCATTCCTGTTACGGGGCGAGTTACCACAACAGGAATTTTTAGCCCGGCAAATCTTGAGACGAGCAAAGGGTTATTCTATCATTAACGGAGAGCTTTATAAGAGAAGCGCTGCAGGTGTCTTTCTACGCTACATAGCCCCAGAAGAAGGCCGTCAAATATTGAAAGAGATTCATGAAGGTGATTGTGGACACCATGCCTCCACAAGATCCCTTGTGGCTAAGGCATATCGGCACGGGTTCTTTTGGCTCACGGCTATAGCAGATGCAGAACGCTTGGTGGCAAGGTGCGATGGATGTCAAAGGTACGCTCGGCAGACTCATGTGCCGGCTATGGAGTTACGGACAATTCCCTTGACTTGGCCGTTTGTTGTTTGGGGTATGGACATGGTAGGTCCTTTCCACGTGTCTCCATGCAAAAAGACCCATCTGCTGGTGGTTATTGATAAGTTTACAAAATGGGTTGAGGTCATGCCTGTTACAAACTGTGAGGCGGCCACAGCTGTGAAATTCTTGAAGAAGATCATACATCGATTTGGATATCCCCACAGCATAATCACAGACAATGGAACCAATATGTCCTTAGGAGAGATGGAGAAGTTTTATGGAAACAATGGTATCCGGCTTGATGTGGCCTCAGTGGATCATCCGCAAGCCAATGGGTAGGTGGAGAGAGCAAACCAGGAGTTACTTCGGGGATTGAAACCACGATTACGAGTCCCGTGTCTCCGAGCTGCTAGAGCATGGGTTGAGGAGTTACCTTCTGTGGTTTGGGGAATTAACACTACACCTAACAGATCTGCTCAGATGACTCTGTTTTTTATGGTTTATGGTGCAGAGGCGGTCCTTCCGAGTGATATCATCCATGACTCGCCACGAGTGGCGGCTTATGTTGAGGTCGAAAACGAGAAGACCCGGCAAGATGCCGTGGACATGTTAGAAGAGCACAGGGAGCAAGCATTGGAGCGGTCAGCCATATACCAGCAGGACTTGAGGCGGTATCATAGTCGCCGAGTTAAGACCCATGTTTTCTAGGAAGGAGACCTGGTGTTACGCTTGGTACAATCCAAGGAAGGAAAGCCCAAGCTATCTCCCCCATGGGAGGGTCCATTCATTATAAGCCGGAATCTGCACAATAGATCGTACTACCTGATAGACGCAACGGAAGAGCCGGATTCCACCAATGATACTGCTCATTCCACTTCATCTATGCAAGAGCGTGAAATACCATGGAACGTAGCTCAGCTGCGTCCCTACTATACTTAGTATAGACTAGGTTTGCAAGTTGTATTACACGATGTAACAGCCGGCAGGTTTCAGACGCACTCTTTTCCTATCCAGGGTACCTAAGGGGACTGGAGGGTTTTTAATGAGGCGGCTTGCTGACCTAACCTTTTCATATCAATGAAGAGACAGTTAGATCATGATAATTGTTGCTTTTTTCTTAAGTTTTGTCAACCTTTTGCATGTTTTTTCCATGTTGTACCTTGCTTTATATCAGGTAAGTGTATTTAGGTAGTCATGCTTATCCAACTGTAAAAAAATATAGTTTAGTAGTCTAAAAACTTGCACGTCTTTTCCTTTTATTGCATTCAAGTTACCTATAAGCTGGTAGAGCTGAAAGCCTACTGTTGCATAGCATATATATCCAGGTCTTGGGGGCTGATTGCTTGAATAGCACACTTATAATCTCAGACCCGAGCATGGTGCCATTAAGGTGTGAGGGCTGATTACTTGCAATAAGTGCAGTTGCAATCTCATAACCTGGACAATAGAGCCGAACTTTTCTTGGCCTCTCTTGTTTAAGCTTGATGTGACTCGCAACAAAGTGGCATGTTTTGCTAGCATATAAATTCAATCAGTCATGAGGCCCATGGGGACTTGCTTGACCCTGTTTTCATAGAGTTTTAGCAACATTGAGTATCCACGCGAAAGCCGGCTTACAACAAAGAGGGACAAAAGGGTCATCCAAACCATAAGTTATGCAGAGTGAAGGCAACGGCCGAAAACTCATCATACATTAAGCATAACTTCAAGGTATATAAAAGATAATAGCATGGTTGAGGACTTGGAAAAAACAAAAAAATTTCTTAAACCCATAAATCCCCAGACCCAAAAACCGGGTCTTGGGGACTTGGGGACTTGAGAAAGCAAAAAAAAATTCTAAGCCAAGGATCTCGAGACCCAAAACCCGGGTCTTCGGGCTTGGGGACTTGAGAAGCAAAGTTTCCCAAGCCGAAAAACCCTCAACCCAAAATATGGGTCTCGGGGACTTGGAAGAAAATTTTTCACCGTCCCACAACCAAGACTCGGCATCTATTGCAAAAAAAGCATATAAAAGGCGAAGTTGTGCCAACAGAAGGTTGTCAATGGCATACCAAATCGATGACCAGAAGGATCATCAAAACCACAGGAGTTTAAACGTATTACAGACCAGACGAATAGTATCAAAAGTGCACAGGCGCACTATCAAAAAACAAGTGTAAAAGGCATATTACAATGCCCATTGGCCGAATGATTGTTTGCTGGTAAAAACAAGAACATTACTCGGCTGTCGTAGCCGAGTCATCAAGGGTGGTCTTGGCGGCCGGGTCTTCGGTATTCTCCTCCGTAGCTTTTTCTGCCTCCATGTCCGGGTCAACCGCGGAATCAGCGCGAGTTGGAGGAGGAACAGCTGGAGTCGATGATGTTGGCACAGAACCGGCCCCGGCTTTCTTCTTGGCGACCTCTTCCTTGTATCGAGTCAGTATATCAAAGGGAGCAGGGAATTCAGAGGGCACCGGCTTATCTTCAGCATTATATGGGGGGTGAGCTTGTTTACATCGAGCTTCCCGGCAATCAAGCTGGCCGAGTGATGGATCTGAGCATTGATGGCCTTGAGATCCTTTCCTGTGAACTTCGAGCCATCAGTGTTAAACTCGGGAAATCCATTCACAAGCGTTGCCGGCTCAATTTTTGGATAATAGGCTTTGGCCAATGCAAGACCGCGTATCACTCCGACTCGGCACGCTGAGCGTTTCCAGATATCAATCCAGGCCGGGACTGTCGAGTACGCCTCAAGCATTTGTGTTACACCGCCATAAGTGCCGGTGCACTTCACAGCTTCAAGGGTCCACTTCGTCACTGCCGAGAATTGTCGGATGACAGTCTTGAGTATCTTCAGCTTCTTGAGGTCATCGTGTTCCCCAGCAACTTCACCCGGACCTGCGGTACAAAAAGAGAAACAAGATAGAGAGACCCGGGTCAAAAACCCTCTAAAACGGGAAATCCGAGTGATAGTAGGAAGTTTAGATGTGCTTTACCTACTATGGAGCTATAAGTATCGGCAATGAAAGTTGAGAGTTTCTTCAAAAGCTCCTCAGTGGTATGGAGTCTCTTCTTGTACTTCTTGCACTGCTTGGAAAGGTCCTTGACGTTGGCCTCCAGGTCTTCACGGAGTTTTGTTTCAGCCCACAGGAGTTCATTGGTCTTTGCCAACATTTCATCCGTCCGGGTAACATAAGCCTGAAAAAGACAAGGAAACGTCAGACGGCAATGAGATGAAGTTGCACAAGAAAGATTATATAGTTGCAAAGTACCGAATAACTGTTGACAGTTCATTCGGAACTTGGGGACTAGGACAAGTGTGTAAATAGTATTAGTTAAGTTAACCTGATGCTCAACAGCCAGAGACTCGATAATCTCCTCTTCAGTTGCTTTCAGGGAGCGGTACTCCTTCAGCAGTTTTTCAAACTCATGGCCACTGAGAGTTGGCCTGGAAGAGCTGGCATTTTGATCACCCGGCGGCGGGGTTGCCTCCTGTTTCCCTGTGTCGACTCTGGTCGCCTGGGTATTGGGAGCAGGAGCTGCCCTTTGCGTCCCAAGATACTCGATGTCGGGATCATCCGACTGATGCGTGGGTGGAGGAGACTCGGTCCTGGGGATGGCCGACTGATCCGACTCTTGCTCTTCAACGTGTGGAGGCTTAGCAGCGCTCTCCGGGTCTTCCGTCGTCGGGTCGTCGACAGGGGTTTCCACCGGATCACTAAGTGTGACCTTGGCTCTGAGGAAAGAAAAACAAGAGGTTAGTGTGCTGTAGAGGAAAAGTGTGCAAAGTATAAAAGTATTGGCAAATAAGGCATGCGAATTACCCGGTATTCACGACAAAGTCGCTTGGAAGATCATTACTAGACCCGGAAGACACTGATAAAGAATCGGAAAGTGAGACTCGGAGCTGTCCGGCTAACGGATGATTGGGAGATGGATATTTTCGAGGAGTGTAGGCATAATAAGTTGAAGGAGTACCGGCTCGGCGAGCAGGAGACATAGGGATCCCGGGGTTGAGGGGATCGTCACCCGGAGAAATCCGGGTTGCCCGTCGCTTGGCTGGAGTCGTGTCCTTCAGAGATGATATAGTGGTTAGATATTTGTTAAGTTTGCACATACCGGCATAGGAGTACGGCTCTGTGGTCATGGAGGAGTATGACACCTTGAAAGTAACTCCTCGGGGCTTCCTTTTCTTGCCAACCTCAGTTTCCGGCTCTGCCTCACTCTCCTCCGATTGAGAGCCGTCCTTGTCAGCTGGTGCTGGTGATTGCGGTGCATTGTCGGAAAGAGGAGAATTTTGATCTAATAGATTGACAAAGTATCTGTTTAGTAGTGACTCGGAATTACCTTCATCGTTGTCACTCGGCTCTTCCTCCTCCGAGTTTTCAGAAGGGGGAGGGGTAACAATCTTCCAAAACTCATCGGTTTCCTGGGTAAAAAACAGCAGAGATAAATGTTAGTATGTGTTAGAAAAATCAGTCGACGCAAAAAAGATAAGTCCGTTCTTACTGGAGGAGCCGGGTTTGAGCGAGTGAAGGGGGAGAGCCCGGAAACACTCTTGATGGAGTCCATCTTCTCGGCCAGGAAATTTTTCATGACCTTGTTGATGTCCTCGGCCGGGTATGACTTCTCCGAGTATCGGAGAGAGTCAGTCAGGTGGCCCGAGTAATCGCATATGAGATTGGGACGGATGCTGTTTGGTTGGATCCTACAACTGATCCAGGTCTTGATGAGGTTTAGCCCACAGAGGCCGTGGGCTGCTAAGACGACTAATTTGTGGAGAAGGGGTTGGATGGATTGCCTATCGGTTTCTGAGGCAAAAGCGCTCAGGTTATCACTAAGTGAAAGAGTATCCGTGGAGAAACCCGGCAATGGATTTTCGTCGGGTCTGGATGTGTCTTTGCAATAGAAAAACGTCTTTTGCCAGTGCTTCACGTGAGAGTCAAGACTGAGAGTCTGCATCAAGGATTTCTTGCGCCTTTGGATGGACACGCCCCCGCAAACGAGGAGGGGTCCATCCGTGTTCTCACGACAAGGTTTACATTGGAAAAGCTCTAGAAACAAGGCAAGGTTTGGAGCGATGCAAAGATAGGCTTCACAGAGGACAATTAAATGACAAATATTCAAGATCGAATTGGGGCCTATATCGAAAATCCGGAGTTAGTAATGATGCAGGATTTCGCGAAAGAAAGGGTGACCCGGAGGGCGGAAACCCCGGGTCACGTGCTCCAGAAAGACAACAACTTCACCTGAGCCGGGCGAAGGTCGAGTATCTTCTTCTGGTGCTCTCCAAGAGATCTCCGATTCTGCCGGGAGGACCCCAGACTCGGCTAGTTCCTCCAATTTTGCATTGGTGACAGTCGACTTAGCCCAGTTGGCTGAGATCGACTGACCCGATTTTTGCTTCAGAACCGGGTTTTTTTTCCCTTGGACTTGGTAGCAACCTTGGGCGCCATGGAAATGGATCTAGAGAAAATCGAAAAACTAAGAATAAAGCAAGGGAAAAGAAATGGAGGCTACACGCACGATGAACACGAATCCAAGATTTGGAGAAATGAATCTAAAATCTAGATCTAGAGGCTCTTACCGGAAAACGGCGGCGTGAGGACCGGCGTGCTCAGCGGCGGCGGTGGCCCGGTCCTTGAAGATGACGGCGGCGCATGTGCAAGCGGGCGTTCCGGGTCCAAGCTTGGTCTCGAGCTTCAATGGCGCGGCGAGGTCCTCGAGGTGACGTCTGGCGAGCGCGATGGTGCGAGACGGCGGCGCGAGGCGGCGGCCGGTAATCGGGGTCGACGGAATGCGCGCGGGTCTGGTGGCTCGCGCTTTGACCTCGGGCTCTTGAGCGTTAATGGCGAGCGGGAGGAGGAAGAAGGAGAGTGGAGTGGTGGCGTTTGGATTTTAGGGTTTTCCCCCGGGCCTATTTATAGGCGCAGAGAAACCCTACAAGGCAAACGGTAAGTAGAGTGATTTGCGGGAGGATATGATTCGGCCCGTAAAGTATGGGATAAGGATCCTTGGAGATATTGCGAAATGGCCGAGTCAGTCATGTACGCCAGAAGATCGGGACTTGAAAACTGTCACTCGGACTAGCCGGCGGAGAAAGTGAAAGCCGGTTATAGAATGTGCCTCTGGAAATTTGATCCGAGGAACGATACCCGGCTCAAGTGGTAACTGGGTTATTATATGGACCGCCAAAAGAGCAGGCCTGGCTATAGGTAAAGCAATCTAACCCGTCATGTTATGTATATAAGTATTTATTGTTTTGCAGGGAACAACGTGCGCTTCATGGTTGGTCCCAAGATGCCCAAGCTATTCTGGGGACTACTGTTGGGGGGATGATAACCCGGTAGGCCCATGCCTGGGCGAGACCCGGCCAAAGGGAGACTGCACGAGACCCGGCCCAAGAGAAAGGAAGTTCTAGAAGACCCAAAAGGCAGCACAGATCTTGTAATTCGTGCCTTGGGGGTCACGGTAGGGAGCTTAGGGTTATGTGTGGATCCCGAGTAGGATTCTAGAGATATCTTGTAAGGAAAGCCAGGAAGCCGGGTGTTATATAAACCGGCTTCTAGGGCAAAGAGACCAAGTTTTTTAGAGATCGATAGAGAGAGAAGGATTCGAGTTTGTAACCCTAGATTGGAGTTTCGGTGACATTGCAGCCCGAGACCCAAGATCGCCAGTTGATATGATTTCCCCAGAGCTAAACCCTCTCCAAAACACCAGAGTCGATTCGCCCCAATCTAAGTTACCCCCGGTAACGTCTGCCGTGATTATCCCGCGACAGACGTGCTATTCCTTCCTCAATTTAGAAAACAAAGATGGCTTTACGCAAAATAACCTTCATAACTCATTCTAAAAGAAGCAGATATATAATAGGTTCACTAAGTCTTGTTGAGTACCTTCCGAACTCATGTTTGCTTCAACTTGGTTTAGGTGGAGTTCCTCAGTTCGGTGGTGTTTCAACATGGACACCGACGAGTAGTTTGGGGTTCCCAGGTAGCAGCCTGGAATCTGTGGGCTTGGACGTCGCCTTATGTTGCGGCCTCTTAGGCCTTTTTGGTTCTTGTTGATTAGCAACATAATTTGCCTTCCATTCTGATGTAATGTTGGGTCATGTGACCTCTGCTTGTAAGCTATACTCTAGTAACACCTGTTTACTACAGCTTCCATGTTTAGAGTACTGCTTTGATCGGTTGTTGGTTTCGAGCTCTTTGTTATACAAATTTGGCTATGCCTGCATAGTTGTCGCAGTCGAGGGGTTGTGGAGCCGATGATCCATTTCCGAGCATGCCTGCCGATGAGATTCGGCCTGGGGCTTGGTAACCCCAGTAACCCTCGATTGTTGTTACACTTTCTGGACACATAGCATCTCTGTATAGCTTTGGTCCCGTTCCTTCAGTTTCATACGATTCGTGGACGCTTTGATATGCATAGTTGGTTATGACTAGCATGGACACAAGGAGTAGTAGTACAGTGGTGATCCGGCCTGCGTGCCGATAAATCCGGTCTTCCTGCCGTTGTTTGTTGCGGCCGAGGCTGGTAACACTGCAGCCCTTGTGGGTCCATGACTAGGAGCACATAATAGTATGTATATCTCTGGGTCCAGGGTCGTGACAAGAAGTGGTATCAGAGCAGGACTGCCTATAGGAAAACCTTACTGCTTGGTCGATGTTGAGTCTAGTGTTTGTTAAAACTATTTTGAAACTCCAAATGATTGTGAAAAACCTTCTTAGGATTCTTTTTACTCCGTATCTGGTATCGCTCTAACTCTGGGTCACCTTACCTGTTTTGATTTGAAAGGGTTCTAGTCCTTCAAAACCTAAGTGCCTTCTTTGGCAAGACGTTCTTTTACCCCAAGTTGACCTAGTGTTCAGTTTCTAGAGTCCTGTGTGTTCCATGTTCCGTTATCCCTCGATTCAAACTGGGAGATTTCCTTTCCATCCTAGTCTCTCAGAGTTGGGTGGATTCCACATCCTCATGTTCTAGAGTACCAAATCCTGAACCTCCAAATTTCCTTTTTCATCTCGAATGTATCCGTTATCCTCTGTTCAAATTCTTCCGTAGCTATGTTGTTTTTTGAAAGATACTTCGTGATTGCTATTCATAGTGTCCTTTAGGACACTAAGAGAGTAGTCACTCCTTTCTTTTGGTTTTTAACCTTGGAATTGAACCGAAGGTCCCGGAATGTGCTGAATTGTGGTGGGTTGAATCGTATGGTTTTATAACCATGTGGTGATCACGCTATCAGTACATGATGCTGACCTTTAACCCAAGTTCTGTTTCTTTGGATCCTAAAGAATCTGTTCTACCTCGGGATGGCTAGGTAATCTCAGCTCCAATAGCCATATGTTTTATCTAGGAATCAAAAGGATCACGACAAGAGTGTTCTTCATGATTCCCATCCTTGTTCTTGATTCTGCTATACCTCCCGTCTTAGCATGGGTTCTACAAATGAGTATGACCTTGTGCATCAACTTGATCTTAGGATTTCTTCTGAGCATGATTTTACCTTTCAGTTGCTCTGTAATCCCTATCCGTTGTGTTGGACACCAAGTTGCATACGTGTGTTGAAGTCTTCCAATGCATTTGCTCTTGTTTTCCGTAAAAAATTCCACCTTGGGATGTCAGGAGAAACAAACTCCAGTACCTCGTTCATCTTTAGGACCAGGTCAAAGTTTTGTAATTCGTAGATTAAAGAAGTTTTATCAGCTTCGGTTATGTTCTACCTCTGAGTACCACACTCTTACATATCAAGAGTCTATGTTCAATTTCATGGCCTTATCGATGCAGTGATGCTCCTACACATCTTTACCCACCTTTTCTCCAAGCTTGAATGCTTGAGAGTGGTCAGTGTGTGCATTGATGTGTGTATCAGATAGTCTTAGAAATTTTTATTGCTTTAAAAAATCTAAGAAACATCTGTATCCTTCTTAGCACTATTGGTTACCCGGTCTCTAATTAGAATTGACCGTGTTACCAAATCCTTTCATTCCGGTGCGTACTCTTGGTTAGAGAGTTAGGTTCATACCAAAGCTCTCAAGGCCATATTGATTGCTTTGAAAAAGCAAGATTATTTTCGAACTCCAAGACATACGGGTGGGTTGTGATATTCTGGATGTCTTACTAGAAGTATCACCAGGTTTTACCAGACCGCGATGTATAAACCAGGAGTAATTTGAACTACTCCTTTCTCCAAGAAACTACACTAGACACCCTGGACTAGTGGTTGAGCTTAAACAACAGCTTGGAGAATTGGAAGGCAAAAGCTCCGCCTAACTTGATCCGTTGTTAAGGGATGTCTAGTTTCCTTTGTGTTGAAGCATGATAGTATCTCCTTCGTGGACATGCTATCATTATAACCTTGATATGATTTGTGCTATCGTCAAACCAAGTTCAGATTCAAGGACTATCCTGATGGTGTTTTCACTCATGGTGTTCTTCCCGAGTATACCTTCATGTCCTTTGATCTGCCCAATAATTTGCCTTGTTCATGTATCATGTGAATCCCTCTTCTTGGAGTATATTGATAAGCGTGTTACCGAGCCCATCGATGACATTCCTACTTTCTCCAAGTTGCCAGAGGTTCATATTGAACAATTGGCATAAACGTTGGAAACTTTTGAGAACCAACTTTGTGTCATCACGAAGTTCGTGTTCTATATGTTCGAAGTAACCTACTCTGGTTCATGTGCTTATGGTGAAATTTTTCGTCGTGGATCCGAGTAGAGTTCTCTTGTTTCCTTCGGGAATAATCCCAAGTCGGTCATGCATGTGTGGACTATTCTTGAGATAGTAGGTTGTTACCTCCATTCCTTGAAGAAGTTTGCATCCACACTAAGCCCATGACTGATCGTTCGTAAAAGAGAAGAAGTCTAAGAACTTCGTTATCTTTGTAATCATCTTCCCAACAATGACTCCGAATGTACTTCGTTCAAAGTGGTCCATGTAGGTGCAACCGTCTTTCGCAAGTTGCTAATACATGAGTTCTACAGTGTCACTCATCCTCTTGAGTGTGGCATCGTAGTCCATATCTTGAGAATCTAGTAAATGTATCCCGTTGATAACCGGTGCAACCTCTTTGGTCAAACATACCGAGTCTAAGTTATCAACCCACTAACCAGAGCTGAATCTCAAGCAGCAACGATGGTTGGTGTTTTCTCAAGGTTTACGACTTAGGTCTTTTCGAGAATCCGGCATGGTTGATGTTGTAGTTGACACAGTTAGTAGGAAGGTCTAATGTTCTAATCCTTTGAATCAGAAAGAACAACCACTCTCTGTGAGAATTCTTGTGTGGCCATTCTCACAAGTTTTTCCTCCTCGTTCTTCCAAACTTAAGTTCATCTTTGACTTGATGACCTATAGAAAGCTTGTCATGAGCCTGCTATCGGTATCGATAACATCCAGGATAACTTGGAAGTTGATCTTTCCAATATCCCTCTGTTGAACCTCCAAAATCTTTGCTCTAGTGGAAACAAGTTCCTCATGAGAATCATCTCATGGTGTTTTTTAACCGCCATTGATCAGTTCCTTCAATCAAGTGGTTATACTTGAAGTTCTAGTTATCTCACACATTGTGTGAATTTGTTAGTCACCTCAGCCCTGGGATCTTAACCAGGTGGTAGATGTATTGCTACGTCTAAATCACAATAGGAAAGGGATTCCTTATTCATTTCGGTGATCCAATCCTCATTGGTTACTCACCCTTATGATGTTACCAAGAATCCCTTCTTAACTACAGTGTTCCAACATCTTTTGGTTACCCATCCCTTGCTGTGAAATAACCTCATGACCTTTGACAAAGTTTTAGACAAAATTTTACGGAATGAAAATTCCTTCATCTTCCGTGTCCACTCCGAAGAGTGAACATGATCCTGTATCAAATTTTCTATGACACACGATTACAGTGTTTTCTCGTGTTTTCCCTCATCCATGGATATTACTTTGTGCTAACCACGACAATCCTTCCCATCTTGGTATTCTACTTTGAAGAAACCTTGATGTGATAAGTTGCCCAACCTTTCTTTTCCAAAAGGATTTAGAGTCTTGTGCAAAGCTCACATTCTAAATCCTTTCAAGAACCATCGTCCACAAACTTGAAACCTTCTCCTATTCCCTCAGTTATCCTGATGTGTTTCATGCATGTTAACTCAAAAGTTCTTTACGAACATTCTTGTCCTGAGTTAGCCATGAGATACTCTATCTTCATGAAGATCATTTCCTAAGAGTTTTTCCTCTACCTAAGGTGTAGCCGCTGGATATCTTCGCAAGTGCTACGGATCAATCTCTTCAAGAAGAGAACCGTAAGGTTCGAGAAGATCGTTCAAAACCGGTGTTCCTTCTTTCTCCTCCTTCGGGAATCTTGGGACGAGATTCTTGTAAGGGGGTAGATTTGTAACATCCCATATTCTTCTAACAAAGGGTTGTGGTGTTGTGTTCATAGCATGGCATGCATGAAAATTTTGAACCAAGTTTTAATTTGAATTTAAATGAAATTTGCACAAAAATCACTTAAAGTGATCACTTAAAATTTGAAATAAAAACATTTTCAAATTTGGAAAACAAAAACATGGTAAGGTTGGAAATTTTACAAGGTTTCCAAAATGTATTTTTGCCAATTTTTATTTTTCCAAAAGGCCCTCAAAATTTAGTTTTCTGTTCTGCTTTACAATCAAAAAGGTCTTTTCTGTAAATCCTCAAAAGTTCCAGGGCGTTTTCCTGGAAACTCCCCTTTTGTCGTCTTCAACCTCTGCCAGGAGGAGAAGCAGGCAGCTCGCCGGAACCGTTGCCACCTCCTGCTTCTCTCACCCGCACGGATAAGAGGGAGGCTACGTCTGCATCTCGCCCTCCTCCCTATCCTCTCGCAACCCCTCTTCCCATGTCTCTCTCTTTGCCCCGGAAGAGGAAACCCTAACACGACGAGTCGTCGGTCGCCGCCGTCGCTCGAGGCCTCCCGCGACAAGCCAAGGGCACCTTCAAACTCGTCGTCCTCTCCTCTGTTCCGTCATGGAAGCAATCGAGCTAGGGTGTCTGGGATCCTCGCTGATGTTTGCGTCTTCTCCGCGGCCGGCCGAGCTCCGCCGTGCACGATTCGTCGCCGTCCGGGCCTCTCCGGCCTCCTAGACCCCCTTCATGACGCTCCTGGTGAGCTCCCGATTCTCGTGGACCCCTCCCGTGCCTACCTCGTCCTCTGTTCCATGTGGTCGCCGACGACCAACGAGCGTCGCCACCGCTTAAGCTAGCCGGCAACGTTCCGGTGACGTTTGAGCAGCGGCGCCGCCACCTTAGTGCTCGTCGCCTCCTTCTCTACGCGCTAGCACAAGCCATTTCGCCAATCCCTCGCTGTTTCGCTCGATCGAGCAACGGTAGAGCTGCTGCTGCCCGCGGCTGACATCATGCTGACATCATGTTGACGTCATCATGGTGTAATATTCCTGGTTATTTTATTTTTATCCAGAAAACATTTAAAAATAACAGAAAAATCAATTATTTCTAATAATTCAATAACTATTGTTTTATACCTCAGAAAAATAAAAGTAAGGTATAGAAATGTTCAGAAAAATATACTCTACATGAATATGTCACTTTTATACATGTTTGACAAAGTTGAAAAGTGAACATTATTTGAATTTAATTAATTAATTTAAAATAGAGAAAATAAGTTTTTAATCAATAAAATTAGAAAATTAAAAGTTATATACCAAAATGCTCAAAATGACAAATTCAATACATTTATGATGTTTTCAAACCCATTTGAGAATTTTAAATTGTACTCACATTCAGTTTTGCCCGAAGTGCCCCTGCGGGGACTATTTCGGGTTATTTTCAATATAATCGTATAACTGCCATACAAACCCTAGCAACCCATCAAACATGTTTAGGGCTTTATTTCAGTGCATTAACTTGCTCATGCATACATATTGCGCATTGCATCGATGCCATTTTTGATTGTTGCTTCTCTTTCGGTGTTTTGCTGCTGATCGGCAGAACGTGACTCCGACGAGAAGATCGACAACGACATGACGAATACTTGATCCTAACCGGCAATTCAAGCACTTATTCCTGAATAGTTTATCTGGTTTTCTTGAAGCAAGGTAAGCATAACCTCTTATCAGCCCATATATGATTTCGAAAGACTTTTGATTCTCGTACATTGCATTCGATTCCAATGTACCTTGTGTCAGTAGTTAGAGTTCTCCTATACCATGCATAGTCTACTTATCCTGATCCACTACTCCTAGCAGCCATAGGTTTGACTGTGTTCATCGCCAAATCCTTAAATATGCTGTGCTTAGTCATACATGCTTGTTATCTATGCTCCATCCGGTTGATGAATCAGAGTTGCGAATGAATCTAGTATGATAGGATGTTGTGGAAAGTTAAAAAACTTGTTTAATATGAGTTAAAGGTGTGGATGATGAGACCACAGAGGGTCTGTGGTTTTTGTCTCGTTCATGCCCCTAGGAGCGAGTTCTCGTCTTCGAGCCAAGACTGAGCGTGCATCCACACGGGGATTGGATTCCCCTCGGTCTCAACTTGCCTAGTTTGCTCCATTAGTCGCCTAGTTCGGGATTTCCATTTGGTTTTGCGGGGATGTTAAAACGCTTTCAAAACTAGGATGTGGGGATGTATCGGAGCTCTGCGGGTAGGTAACCGTCGAGCATTGTGCACAACGATAGAGACCCGGCAGGAGATGGCCACTCCCTATTGGCGGTCCATCTCTACTCGGAGCGACTCATGGAATAGGCGAAGCAAGGGAAAGGTCGTGGTCAACCTCCATCTGTCGGCACTTCTCGGAATAGTGCCAACGTTCTGGCATTAAGAGTTGGTTGGTACGTGTGGTTAAAGTTGTACACCCCTGCAGGGTTAAATCTTTCCGAAAAGCCGTGCCCGCGGTTAAGGACGACTTGGTGACGGATTCTGTGATCATAGAGAACTTGAACGAAATGACTAAAACTTGCTGATAACGAATGAAGGATGCCTCCTCGGAGATGCCGAGAGGGTTCACCTTGTAGCATGAGTTACCGGAACAACTTGAGGTGGTGATCTTTGAAGCACGAGGTGCTGATATGATTTGGTGGTTTTAAAAGATGATGATATGAGTAGTTGAGTAGCTTTCTCATATATTTTCAAAATACTCCATGAAACGTGCTATTCCTTCCTCAATTTTGAAAACAAAGATGAATTTACGCAAAATAACCTTGATAACTCTTTCTAAAAGAAGCAGATATATAATAGGTTAACTAAGTCTTGTTGAGTACCTTCCGTACTCATGTTTGCTTCAACTTGGTTCAGGTGGAGTTCCTCAGTTCGGTGGTGTTTCAACATGGACATCGACGAGTAGTTTGGGGTTCCTAGGTAGCAGCCTGGAATCTGTGGGCTGGGACGTCGCCTTATGTTGCGGCCCCTTAGGTCTTTTTGGTTCTTGTTGATTAGCAACATAATTTGCCTTCTATTTTCTGATGTAATGTTGGGTCATGTGACCTCTGCTTGTAAGCTATACTCTAGTAACACCTGTTTAATATAGCTTCCATGTTTAGAGTACTGCTTTGATCGGTTGTTGGTTTCGAGCTCTTTGTTATACAGTTTTGGCTATGCCTGCATAGTTGTCGCAGTCAAGGGGTTGTGGAGCCGATGATTTATTTCCGAGCACGCATGCCGATGAGATTCGGCCTGGGGCTTGGTAACCCCAGTAACCCTCGATTGTTGTTGCACTTTCTGGACGCATAGCATCTCTGTATAGCTTTGGTCCCGTTCCTTCAGTTTCATACGATTTGTGGATGCTTTGATATGCATAGTTGGTTATGACCAGCATGGACACAAGGAGTAGTAGTACCGTGGTGATCCGGCCTGCGTGCCGATGAATCCGGCCTGCCTGCCGTTGTTTGTTGCGGCCGGGGCTGGTAACCCTGCAACCCTTGTGGGTCCATGACTAGAAGCACATAACAGTATGTATATCTCTGGGTCCAGGGTCGTGACATCGTGTGAACATCAACCACATGGAACTTCACCTTTATGGGTCTAGGGGGGTGCATTATGTATATAGTTTTCTTATGGTAGGTGTCGAGACATCGTAGTAAGGATCATAGACGGGGGTGCCATGAGCTTACGGGTAGATACGTGGGGTGACATGGTAGTATGACAATCGAGAACACCAAGTTTACCCAGGTTCGGTACGGCGCAACTAGGCGACGTTCCTACTCCTGCAATCTCACTAAATCAGGGCTGAAGCCTGAAGTATACAAAGTACAATGTGAGTAGGGTTTCGCTAACTCGACAAGGATCAACTTCTCGGTGAGTTGGCTTCTAGCTAATTGTCTGTATCTTTCGTCTCTCCCGTCCGACTTTATATAGATAGCTGGGTTAGGTCTTACAAAAAGGAAACGTAGAAGACTACGGAAAGTATCTAACCTGGAAAGTAAGGAATCCGTCTTCTCCTCCAAGCCACACCACTTTAGGCCGTAGTCCGGGTTCTTCTAGAATCCGGCTTCCTGCGCATCGGCTTACTAGGCCGCCTAATGGGCCGTAGTCCATTACCAACAGGTCACCCTCGTAATCCGGCTCTTTAGACCAATGCCGGATACACCCCTAATCGGTATATATACGACATTAGCCCCCAAGAAGGATTAAGACTTCGTTCTGCCACCTTTCGTCAATATGCATTCTTTTCCAAGAAATTTTGGCGCTTGGTCTTGATTCTTCTTTTTCCAGAATTTGTTAACTCAAAACTCGGATTTACCAGAGTCCGGCTTTTCTTCCACGAACCTTCACGGAGAAGGAACTTCGTGACGTCAGCGATGAAATCGTGTTGACATCACGGACGCTTGGGTTCAGTCAAAACCCTGCAAGGTATCTCCTGACAGATTCTTGCGGGAAACGAGGAGATAACACTTATCACTCTATCCCTTCATTTCCTGGAAATCTCGGGCGTGACACGCGTCAGCGACCCAACGGCTAAAATAGCCGTTGCGATGAATCTCAGCGCACCTCTGGCTATAAATAGCCGCCTCGGGGCCTCCGGATACCCTTCCGCTTCATCTCCTTCCTCAAGCCCTCAGCGCCATAGCCAGAACCAAACCTCAAGCAAGCTAGAGCAGAGAGCGGACTTTCCGGCCTTCCCCGTAGGAAATCATCGAAGGGTCCGGTTCTAAGTCGCGCCGACCGAAAATGGTCGACGAAGAATCTCCCCTCACCGCAGACGCAACCAACGCCGCCATGGACATCGAGTCGATCATCAACGATCTTGACCCGTAGCTCGACTCCCCCGTCCGCGCCGTCGCAAGAACGCCGGAGGGAAACGCTGGTGATTCGGCTTGCGGGGATCTACCTCCCGCGGCCGAGAACGTGCCGTCGTCGTCTACCACGCCTCCCCTGCCTCTCTTCACCGAGCCCACGGAGGGGACCACCGTTCTCGGCGGCGAGGAGGTCGCTGCCTCCGGTGCCGCCGGAGTTGAAGAAGACGCGGAGGAAAACTCCGAGAACTGGAGCCACTTCAATGTGGTTCCATCCCTTCTTCCGGCAATGGAGAAGAAGGGATTTGTGCTGAAGGACAAATGGCGGTACGAAGAGGACGACTCCGAGCCTTTGCCAAAAGCCGTAGAAAGGGTTCTCCTTGCCTCTCACATCAACAGAGGTATGGGTTTCCCACCTTCCGCCTTTTTTCTTCAAGTCCTCGACCACTACAACATCCAACCACACAATCTTCCTCCCAACTCTATTCTTTATGTTGCCGGGTTTCAAGCCCTTTTCGAGGGGTACTTAGGAGTAGAGCATAGGTTAGACTTCTGGCAATATTGCTTTGGAGTAAAGCGCAACCCCTCTAAGGACGCTCTCCCCACCTGTGGGACCATCTCCTTTACCCTGTGTAGGTTTAGGGAAGATTGGTTCCCAAAAATAAAAACCTCGGAATCCGTCAAATTCTGGACGGGTTCCTTCTTTTATCATGAAGATGTCCTGTTTCCTGGAAACGAGACGGGAATTCCACCTTTCGTTAATTCCGCGGCTACCCCCAAGATAATTGGACGGTAGACGCGGTCCAGACTGTGCCGGCAGATCTGATGAGGATCAAGCGGCGCATTGCCAAGCTTGTTTCCGCCACCCCTCCTTTTTTTTTTGAAACCTAAACTATGGGGTAAAACCCCATAGCATTTTATTTATTAATTAAAACCAACACAGGAGTACAGAGGATTACAATATTTACATGAGGAGATCAAGCAAGATGCTGGATCCACTGCAACAAAACCTGAAGATGCTTATCCCTCACCCTATGCGTATGCATGGTGATCTCATGAACAAAGTTTCTTTTCCAATTTCTGAACGTTGGCAAAATGTGTTGAAAAACTGCCTCATTGCTTAGCAATAATCACCACCTCCGAAAAAATGGTTTATCAAACTTTTTCTGAGCATCATAGAAGATCTGATCAACGCTGTCTCCATCTTCCCAGTGTATCTGAAGGTAATTCCAAATACGAGCACTAAAGTTGCATTTGAAAAATAAATGCATCCAGTCTTCAGTTTGTAGAGTTGGACATAAGGCACAGTGAAAGATATCAGTCACATTCCAATGGCGGCGCCGTAGCATATCCCTAGTGTTCAACCGATCGCTTACCAAAAGCCACGCAAAGACTTTGATGTGAAGGAGTACCTTGCTCTTCCAAATCCAGGCATAGATTTTTGGAGCTTTCTGATCCCGAAAACAATAGTGGTAGAAACGGTGAGAGGAATACATACCCCCTTTCAAAATAGTACTCCATTGATCATCCATCGACTGATCTAGCTGAACATGCTACAAAGCTATCTCCCAACTCTGGAATTCTTGATAAGCTAGATTTGAAAAAAGGAGTTCAAATAGCTGAGACCGATCCACTGTATTGACTACTTCCCGAACTGAAAGCTTAGTGTCAATCACATAGGAAAATAGCCTCGGGTATGTATCACAGAATCTAGTACCATACCAGCAATCAGACCAAAAAAGTGCAGTGTCACCCTTTGCTATGGATACCTTACTGACCTCAAAATACAGAGGGGCCAATTTTATGATGTCACGCCACGAAAGGGAGCCACAGGGTGCTGCTGCGTGCGGGACTCCATTTGGATAGTAGTTCCACACCAAATCAACCCAAGGCAGTTGTGCCTTGTTAAAAAACTTGTGCATATGTTTGATGAGTAGGCCATGATTCTGTTTCTGAAAATCCACAATTTCTAGGCCACCAGCACTCTTCGGTTTACAAATCATTTCCAACGAAGCTAAAGATTGTTTCCTCGAATCAGGGTGATTACCTCTCCAAAGACACTGTCTGATGATTCGATGTATTTGCTTCAAAATACCAGCTGGCAGTTCCAAAGAGCACAAGAAGTAAACCGGCATAGAAGATAAACATGAGTTGATAAGTTGCAGCCTACCACCATAGGCTAAGAAAGTAGAACTTGCAGTGAGCCTTCTTTCTAACTTAGTGACCATGGGCATTAAATCCACAATACGAGGTCTCGTAGTACCCAGAGGGAGACCCAGATAAGTAAAAGGAAAAGAACCAACCACACACCCAAAAGCTGTAGCTAAATCATGTACCTCATCATCCGAAATATTAATGGGCAACATGCAAGATTTATGGAAGTTAACATGTAATCCAGTGGAGACACTAAAATCTTGCAGTGCTTTTTTCAAAACAGCTAACTGAGAGACCCGCCACCCCTCCTCTCACCGGCACAAACACGGTTTTATGCTGGCTCGGGAGGCGCATTCATCCGTTAGCCTATCGCGGTAAACGACTAATGTACGAATACTCGGGCCCGGAGGACACAATGAGGACAACGGACAAAGCGTTCTCGAAGAAGGATTTTAAGAAGCGGCTAAACTAACTGGTCTCTACTCGATACCAGTATGAAGAAAGCCGGGAAATGTATCATGCTGGGAAGCTAGCTCCAAAGGTAGAATTTTTCTTCTTTTAGGTAATTTCTCGATTTTCCTCTTTCTCGGATGTTTTGCCTTACTCGGACTTTGTCTTTTTTTGACAGATTCTAACTCTTCCTGATTCGGAGCTCGCCTCCGATGCCGAGTTGGACGCGCTGCGTGCCAATTTTGCAGGCGGACGGAAGCGGAAGAAGCCCTCCACCACTCAGGAGGTGATTGACCTTGACGGCGTTGTTGTCGCAACATCTAGGTAAGAAATCCTAGGTTCTTTATTTTTCTATGCTTTTTATTGCATGAATTTTGTTTCTCGGATTCTTACTTCTCGGAATTTCTTGCTTTTCCTCTCCAGCCTTGCTCCTACCACTCTGAAGCCAAAGAGCCGGAAGAAACATAAGGCTGTGGTTAGGAGAGGAGTGCAGCCATCTCCCGATGCTGCACCCGACACTCCGACTGCACCAGGGGAGGAAAACTCGGCGGTAAGGGAAGGCGAATATCCCTTACAATCCAGCCAGCCCATTGCGTCCGAGTCGGACGCGAGGGAAAGGGTGGAGCCGGAAACGGGAGGCCCTTCGCACGTTCTAGAGGAGGATCCTATCCCGATATTTGACAAGGATTTCAAGGTAAAAGAAGATCCCTTTGACGAACACGGATATATCCATCCGTGGGCGACAAAGTACTTCGCTCCAGCTCCTTTAATCTGTCCCTGGCCGCAAGGCGGGCTTATAGTTAGGAATAATTACGTGTTCTCGCCTCGGCAGGTCATACAAGACGGTCTTTGCCACGTCAGAATTCTCTTTGCCGAATACGCAAAGGAATTCAACGAAAATCTGGCAAGTCTTACAAGAATGAGCCAGGTAAATATCTCTAGCCTCCAAGCATTTAGCCAATTGTATACTTTTTCACTGAATGCTTTCTTCCTGTTCTGAGGCAAGCAAGCTCACGTAACTACATTCACATATCTTACGTAAGTTAACAAAGCGAAAGCAACTCTACTTATCTATCTACCTCACACATGATAAGTTCTGTTAGGAATCGAATATCTGGGCTTGCAATAGATCAGTTCTAGGTTGCTTGTTTTTGACTTAAGCGTTATTTCCCTTGTCCATGTTTCAGCAAACTGCCGAGACAATTAACATGGAAGTTTTAGTAAACTTACCATCAAGAACAAGGAGGTGAAAACTCTCCTTAATATTCTTGAAGAGAAAGAATCAGAGTTGGCCTCCATTCAGCATGAGCTGAAAGAATCAGTAGGTAAGTTTTTTATTCTTTCACACTGTTGTTTCTGTGAGGAATTTTTCTAAGTCATTTTTCGAGTTTTAGTCTCTTCAATTTCCTTTCTTTTCAGCTTCTTTGGTGAAAGCCAAGCAAATAGCTGAAGATGCCGGCAATGCCGAGAACCTCTGAAAGGAGAACATGGAACTTCACAAGATCAACGTGAAGCTCCAGAAAGATCTGGAGGCCAGCCAGCTGGCTGTCGGTATTGCTGAGTCCAAGGCTTCTAGCAAGGCCGAGAAGGACAAGGCCACCATCCTGGACTTAGAGAATGCTCTAAATCAACGCCTTGAAGAAGGCGTTGAAATGGATAGGATTCTCGGTAATTTTATAACACTTTTACCAGATTTTTTCCTTATACCTTTTGTCGGTATTTTTTCTTTTTCCTCCTCTGTTTTTTTCTAACTTTCCTTTGTTTGTTTAAACAGAGGGGAACCCCTTGCTTACCCGGATTGACAGAATCCTGGGTTTCGGGAGAGTCTTCGCTGCTCTGAAGTCCGCGGGGATGTTACTTATTAATAAGTACATTCCCGACAAAGCAGGAGAACTCTCGGAAGTTAGCAAACTTCCGGAGGCGATCGAGGAGGTGGCGAACCATAAGGAGTCCTGGTTTCGCTCCGCAGCTCGTGGTGGTGCATGCATGGCCTTTGGGCTTATGCGTATGCACTACACCATTGCGAGTGTTTTGACACATGATTAGCATCATTGAAATTGAGATTTCTAAGTCATGTTTCCATGCTATGTACACAACCAGATGAGTCCTATGCTATAAAATGTTATAGCAGGATAATTCATATGATGATTAGACAACATTCCTTGTGTCATTTTAGAAATTCTAAGGATGTGTTTTCCTATATAGTAATGACAAACTATTTGTTTTAATATGTTACACTAATAGTCTTGTCATATATTCAAATAATTTTATCTCAATTAAAATATGTGATGAAGGGTAGCACAATAGGCTGGAAGAAAGTTCCACGCTGGATTTGAAAGTGTTTCAAAATTAAAGTATTGTGATGGATACTACAACAAAGGCTAAGTATATTGTCGTGTTGACAACAAAATGATAATAAGCGTATTTTATGTCAAGGAGTTCTTTATTGAACTTGGTGAAATTCCAAGAATGCGGACACTATGAAGCTACATTTTCACAATGTTAGTAACATCAGTTTAAGTTGAGGAATTAAGGTATCACCGGAACTTGGTGAATTTCCAAGAAGCTAACACTATGAAGCTACATTTTCACAATGTTAGTGACAATGGTTTAAGCTGAGGAATTAAAGTTTCACCGATTGACCATATATATACAAAGCCATCTCACTAGAGAATGAGTGATGCGTGTAGACGCAAAGGACATGCAAATACAATAGGACCTGAACAGTTCAGATCTTTTTGATGATGTTTACCACATGCGAAGCATGGTAATAACACTGGAACACCATATGTGTTTCGTGCTTACAGACTGATTATTGACTCTAGTGCAAGTGGGAGACTGAAGGGAATATGCCCGAGAGGCAATAATAAAGTGGTTATTATCTTATTCCTTGTTTATGATAAATTTTATTTCTTATACTAGAATTGTATTAACCGGAAACGTTGATACATGTGTGTTTAATAAACAAACAATGGTTCCTAGTAAAACCTCTCTTTCAACTAGCTCGTTGATTAATAGATGGTCAAGGTTTCCTGATCATGAACATTGGATGTTGTTAATAACGAGGTCATGTCATTAGAAGAATGATGTGATGAACACATACCCAATATCAAGATAACAATACGATCAAGTCATTTAGTTTATATTGTTATATCTTGAGTACGAAGTAACTTATTCCTTAGACCATGAGATCATGTCAATCACTGATACCGGAAGGGTGCTTTGATGTCATCAAACGTCACACCGTAACAGGGTGACTATAAAGGTGCCGTTAGGTATTCGGAAAGTATTAGTTGAGGCTCATGGATCAAAAGTGGGATTTGTCCATCCAAAATGACGGAGAGATATACTCTGGGCCCTCTCGGTGATATCACATCAACACCGCTTGCAAGAACGTGATATGATCACAAGGATGTTATATCATGGGAACGAGAAAAGAGTACTTGTCGGTAACGAGATTGAACAAGGTATGGTTGATACCAATGATCGAATCTCGGACAAGTAAAATATCGCGAGACAAAGGGAATAGTTCACGGCGTTGTTGGTTCACACGATCACGAGAGTCATCGTTGAATAAATAGGAGTCATCACGGATTTCCAGATCCCGCTGTTGATTATTGATCGGAGACGAGTCTCGATCATGTCTATCTTATTCACGAACCGTAGGGTGACACACTTAAGGTTCGATGACGCATTTGAGAGGATACGGAATATCGAAGAATATTTTGGGCAGCATCGAAATTGTTTCGGGGAAAATTGAAATAGTTCAAGGGGTTTTTCGTCGAATGGTTGTTAATAGAATTAACAAATGATTCGAGGTGCTATATGAAAATGTTTGTTAATGGAATTAACAAATATAAATAAAGAAATAAGAATGTTTTATTTATTTATTAAAAGAAAACCTTTGGATTTTCTAAGTGGAAAATTAAGGGAGTATGAGTGCGTGTGAGTGGGGCTTCCACTCACATGAAGAGGGAAGAGGTGGGGGCACCCCATGGCTGGCCGCACCCCCCTCTTGGGCTGCCTCCCCCTCCCCTATAAAAGGAGGGTGAGGGCTCCTCTTCATCCACACACTTGCTCACTTCTTTTTCCCTCCACCCGCTGCTCCATTCCATGGTCTCCGGCTTGGCGAAGCCCTGACCGTGGGATTATTCACCACCACCACGCCGTCGTGCTGCTGGAGTTCCGAGGGATCCTCTACTTTCGCGCCCCGCTGGATCGAGGGAACGGAGGTCGTCATCAACCGTACGTGTGACCGATCACGGAGGCACCGCCGGATTGCGGTGCACATCTTCTCGCTATCGGGATCGGTGTGAGTACGACTACGCCAACAACGAGATTTGATCTCGTAACGCTTTGTGTCTACAAGGGTATGTGATCTCCTTAACCCTCTCTTTGCCCGTTTCACTTCGTCTCCTAGATTAGATCTTAGCCTTTCGGGTGTCTCTCGCGTAGGAAATTTTTTGTTTTCTATGCAACGACCCCTTCAGGTACTCCTCGATGTGTCATAGGCATGAGAGTTATCAAGATCAAGACTCAAGTTTGATGAAGTGGTGATACAAGATGTTAGATATCTGCCGAGAGCGCGAAAGAATCCAATCTCACTTGAAGAACTTCATGGTAAGGGCTATCTATTTCATGTGGACAGGGACAAGTTAACCATGAGAATCGTGAAGGATAAAAAGGCTGGTGATGAAGGCCGGGAGGACCAGTAACAGCCTGTGCAAGGTACACAGGTTCATTGTTTCAGGTGATGCTGGAGAGAGGCAAGACGCGGAGACATGCAGGGTGGAGTCAGCCGAGTCCAAAGGGGATGGCGATCTCAAAATGGCGGCATATTTGCCAAGGTGGAGTTTGTTAGATTTTGTGTTGAATATGTGTATAGGCTACAATTGGATTTGGCCAAGTTACGTGTTGGAGCCGAACACTTATAATTGTATTAAGGTAGGGATTTTGTCAAAATTATGTAAAAACTTCCCCACTGTAACGTGTCTCCCCACTGTAACGTGTCTCAACGGGTCGAGCTTCCATTTTGATTTGTGCTTTTACTTTGTGGTATGTCCTTTCTAGTAGAATTATTTCACAATTTTAAATATGATTTTTATAAGTTGATGTGATCTCGCTTTTAAGAGGAAATCGTATACAAGTCTCCCCGAGATTTCAAAGCTTAGCCCATCATGTAAGATTTTGTGTTATGTGCTGAGAGAGTCAATGGTTTGGCCTATAATCTATATAAGATACTTCTAATTTTTCAGTTAGGTTAAGAAACATTATGGTTTGAATTTTATTGTAACTTAGGCTGGTTAGCTGGAGTTATATTTACTAGTGTTTGTATTGGTATCGTGGAAAGGTGACCTATGAGATAACTCTAGCAGATCCCATAAAAATTCATACCGTAAAAGTGTGTAAAAACCGGTATGGCAAGGGTTTGGGCAACATATCCCACAAAAGTTGAACCAAAAAAAAAAATCTACTTCTCCATCTGTCTCATATGACTATGCATTAAAAGTCGATGTGATCTCTAGTTAGCACAACCATCCGAATATGCATGTAAACTCGATATGATCTCTAATAAGCACCAATATAAATCAACCTTAAAATATCTTTGATTGATAATTATCTACGAATTTTTTTCATAAACACCAAATGGTGTGTATTGGTCACCAGCTGAGGAGGTCGCCAGTCGGTTTCAGAGAGAGGAAGGAGAGTCGATCGCCTCGATCGGTCCGACACCGCCTACTTTGATAGATCAGCCGAATCGGGTAAGGTGACTGTTGATCTACGTGGTTCAAGAATGTCCGGCGGCGGACATTCCAAGACAACCAGGGCCTCGCATGAAGCTCCTAAACACGTCTATGTCGGGCAATCGTCGATCGGTCCGACACCGCCTACTTTGATAGATCAGCCGAATCGGGTAAGGTGACTGTTGATCTACGTGGTTCAAGAATGTCCGGCGACGGACATTCCAAGACAACCAGGGCCTCGCATGAAGCTCCTAAACACGTCTATGTCGGGCAATCGAGAGGGTAGCCAGGAGAAGTATAGAAGGCGATGTGACCTTCAAGAGGGGTTGGAATGACATGGCGGGCAGCATGTGGCCTTCTCGGCGGTGGAGAGGGCTAAGTCATGGTCGGGGTATTTTCAAAATTCCGGTGTATGGTGCTACAAATATGAGATACCACAAGCGAGCGCATCGGTAACCTTTCAAAACGGCATACATCAATACTTCCTAACTGGACTTGTCGCCTTCCTACAACCGACCATAATCTACTAGCCACTATTTTTTCCTCGAGACTCGGGAGTCGGTAGTGGGCAGGTCATAGAAGAAAAACAATTTGCGAGCTTCGAAAGGGGCCGTCTAGCGACCGCCACATTCAAGGCTAATGGCAGTCAAGTACACAGGCTCACGTGAAACTTCGTATATGTACGCTGTAGAAGCCAAAACTTTCTGGCCGAATCCTTCTACCTATATAGAAGTCCAGAAGGACAGACTCCATTGGGTCGGAGACTTTCCGTAACCTAGCCGCCAGGAGCGGCGACTAGGGGCACGACCGCCTACCACCGATCTTCACCGGCCGGCGCGCTGGTCCCCTCTCCCTCCGACTGCTGCTCCGGCGGCAGGAGGGAGGGGGGACCCCGTTCCTCCGCTCTGTAGTTAGGTTTTGGTTCTGTAGATCGTGGTACGCCGTTGGGGTGGTGGGAGCGGCGTCGCGACGAATAAATCTGCCTCAACTCTACTCCCACACCGGCGTCGTCCTTCATGGCGACGTCTCAGAGTTGATGGCATCGTGTGTTTGCCGATCCTTCAGATCGGTGGCTTTAGAGTTCATGGATGGTGTCGGCGAGGCGGTGGCGGCGATCCCATTAGGTGTGTCTCTCCTTCTGCTCTGTCCCCGTTGCTGCGGCGTTGTCTCCGACGTCATGGTGGAGCAGGGAGGATTGGTCGTCCGGGAGTACGCGCAGACGGTTGCCTGCGCAGTTGATAGCTGGAAGATGGTGCATCTTGTGCTGGATTTGTGGTTGGAGGTTGACAGTTCTGGTATCCTTCTCCGACGTTGTAGTCGTGCGGGGATGCCAGGTCTGGAGTTCGATGGCGTGTCCGGGGACACGTTGCCCCGGTCTGATTCGTTCAACGACAATAGTTTTGCTTTTGGCAAACTACTTTGGAGGTCCGTAAAGCTGCAGATCAGCGATGGAGCCGCGTCGAGCTCAAGTGAAGAGGTGATCTGTCTACTCTCTCTTGGTGGTTGCTTCGGTGGTGCCGAAGGAGAGGGACAGGCGATGGTTTTTTGCACAGGATTTTTCTATCCTTTCAGTACTGTAATGTCGGTGTTTACGTGTCTTGTAACCGGATTTTTATCTTATGAATGAGATCGTATTACCTTGCAAAAAAAAAAAAAAATCCTTCTACCTGTCAAGATAAGAGGCTGCCAAGTGCAGACGCAGATGTAAGCTATGCACATGACACAAATGGCTACCTGACGGAAGTAGTTTACACATTACAATTCTGCATCATGGTTGCATACCAACACCACCACTCACTGGAGGCGTGCATTCACCAAGGTCTCAGCTAATATATATCGATACTGGGTATTTGACAAATTTGGGTTACAGAATCATCGAGGCATCATCTTCATCCGTTTGCGAATTTCTTGGATAGGGGTTGAGGTAGTCCTCACTCCTCACCCATCCAAACAGACCTTTATTGTCAAATCGCAGGATACTCATATGTAAGCATACCATAATTCTTGCTTGAAAAGGCACTGGCTAGCATAAACCAAGGTAAAGTCAATTCTCTCAGGGATTTTTCATGGATTGCTGCATGAGATACCTGTAGAAGATATGGACGATTCAGATTAATGTGAAAATATGGGCAAAATGACATGAGCCACTGCAGAAATGTAAAAACAAGTGTGCAGTAAAGGCAATTGATCCAGCCACATATCCTACTCAACTATGAAACAACAATAACTAGGTGCTGAAAAATAATCACGGAGTTATTGCGGATGACCACAAGGCAAGTATCGCTTTGCAATCTGAGGACTAGGGCTCGAGAGTTCAAGGATTACCTGCCAGTGTAAAACCCTGCTGTATACCATGCATTTAATACTACAGCAAGATCACTGTCTGCTCCCATGCCATCGAAATTCGGGTGCATGCCCACGGTTGTGCTATTTTCCTTTCTAGTTTCACCCTCACTTCCTGTATATATTCAAGAGAAGAGGTGTCTGGTGAGACACATACATATATATGTGGTATGAATCTTATTAGGATGTTATGATCAACATTCACCCAATAAATGTAGCTTTTGCATTGGAGTAACATCATATTAAAATTAAATGTTAGCATTAACCATTAATGGTAATTCTAAAATGAAATAGTTTGCATGAGAAACAGGCTCAGGCTGTGACACGATCCTAAATACAGTTGAAGAGTTGAAAGAAAGCTCGTGGAGTGATTAACAATCACCTGAACCACATGAAATTAGTGAAACTGGGAGTGCAAGTATAAAACTAGCTATTGCATTCTTCTTGCAAACAGAACTTTTCCTAAATTCAATATGTCTGATTCCAAAAAAGAAAGAACACCAAGTTTTCAACGAAAAAAGCAGAGTAGATGAACTACCATCACTTTCACATGCAAAAAAAAAAATGCTTACTTGGAAAGGAGCCAGGGTTTCCAGATATTGTAGTTCTCATGAAATTCATGGCACCTTCAGCAGCCATCGTTGCAGCCTTATCAACTTGATCATCGCTCGTAGATACCTTTGTTGGGAGCTGCACAAAGGTTGCACCAGTAGGATATGTGGCACTTGCTCCAGGGCATTGATCACCTGGAGATGAATTATATGTAGTCCATTAGAAGGCAATAGCCAACAGTGTCAAAGCTCATGTAACAGACGACGAAACAAGGACACGAGCTTAACCAAAATAGACACTTACAAGTCAATGATATGCTGCAGGCTCCAGTGGAATCACCGCTTTGCTGGCCTGCTGAACAACAGGAGACTGACACCATGGGAACATTGAAAGAGCAGCATGAGGGTTGAGTGGTTGAAGAGTATGGATTAGGTGCTGTGGCACTATAGGCAGGAACTTGCTGCTGTTGGTATGCTGAAGATTGTCCAGGGGTTTGATAATTCCAGTAATTTGTCTGATGGAGTTGCTCAAGAACTTTCTGGCTTTGCACCTCAAGCTCATAGTATTTCCTGAGCAATTCATTGTAGTCCCATGTATGCTGGTTTGAGGTAGCCATTCTCTCAGTATCATTAACATCTGAGGCGCATGCGTTGGATTCTGGGACATGAGTTTCTTTGTCCAGATCAGTTTCTTGAAGAGGAGCTTGCTCAGTGGTCTTTCTTTCTTCACAAGTCTGTTGTGGCTTCGCCGTTGGATCAACAGGTAAGGTAGTGCAGCTGTCATCTTTCTCTAATTGCCTTCACAAACAAAGAAGTACTTCATCAATTCTTGGACAAACAGAACACCAAGAAAATAAATCAAGAATTTTGAAGTGCAAACTTATGACATGTGAATGGAACAGAGAAAACAAGTTCATGTTAAAAAAGGGAAAAAGTACTGTTACACCACTTAATGTACTTTAAAGAAAAAAAAATCATTTTGAAGTTTAAATTTCTCACTTGACTGAAATAAATTGGCAGTAAGCACATTGAACAATAGACTAGAGACTTAATCATGGATGAGAAGTTCACCAGAAAACTGGTAGCAGCAATCGCTACAAAACATGTTCAGTAACAACTAGTACTACCTTAAATCTTTCAATCTATGTTTCTAACCTACATAGAGCCGGTTGATGGTTACATAACATGAATTGCACAGTTAAACTGTTCCCATCACTAAGAACCATGATCTCATTAAAAACTGATACATAAATATACTAGGTAGAGAGGAACGGAGCACCGTCCTTCGTACATAGTTCTCAATTTTCAGTGAACGTGGTAGGCTCCTCCATTTTGTAACTCATAAGGCTAGTCATGTAACATTACTCTTTCTTTGCATAGGAAATCACTATCAGACCAGTAGAATAGGGATAACAATACTAGCTACTAACTAACGAATAAGAAACCGTCTCCTTACTCATCTGGTGCCTCAGTAGAGACAGGTTCTTCATCAGCAGTAGTCGCAGCAGCAGCGGCTACATCTTCTGACTCTTGTTTCTCAGATGGAGCGGCTTGGTTGTTCTTGCCATGCATCGCCTACAAACGACCACAATCAGTTAGCCCAATTCAAATGAGCAGTCGAACTATTTGCATAAATGTGGGAGAACCCCAGAATTCTTCAACATAACCCAGTACAGAAGAAACTTCAATCGGGCTAACCGTTCACCTAACCAGAAATGCACGGGAAATTACATCTATTCCTAAACCAAAAAGGGCACCATTCCATTGACGCTGTACAGAGTCCTAACAGCAGCCAAGAAATTCGACCCAGCTATCCATCCACCCCAATCCAAGCCCCAACCACCGTCCCACACGCACCAAACCAACAAGCAGACCGACTCCATATGGTTCCAACGCGCACCGCAAATCTCCCAAAACCCTAAACCCTAGAAGCGACGGGCCAGGAACCCAATCCGAAAAGTGGCCAAGGGGTCGAATGGGAGACGAGGGCGCGTACCTTGTAGGTGGCGACGGCGTGGTCGAAGGCGTCGACCAGCGCGGAGTCGTCCCACAGCTCGCCGCCCTTTCCCATCTCCTCTGTCGGCAACTTCACACAGATTCGCGTCCTCCTGCGCTTCCCCACGAAGAGGAAAGAGGAAAGGCGCCTCCACTCCGCCGAAAACCGCTACCGCCATGAGGCTGACGAACCGTCCATTCGGCCCATGAGGAACAACTCATAGGACCAGCCCATCAAACTGCCGCAACAAAACCCACAGAGTCCACGTAGCAGTAGTGAATGGGCCCATCGATCTCAAGGCTTAGGGTTGTGGGCTATTCCTATGCTGCATCCAGGGTGAAACCCACCACGTCAATGGTCCTTGATAAACAAACAAAAAAAATGTAAGTTGCTTATATTTAGAAAATTCACCCAAAGGAGTTGGTACAAAGTAGATACAAAGTAGTAGATTTTTTCCTCCTCCATGCCACCGCCACAGTGAGAAAAAGAGATGCCTAGGGCACCCGCTTTCCAAGGCCAGCCTCCGACGGCTCCCCACCGTTGACGACCTTCCTGGTCATCAGTGGTAAGGGGGTCGCCGGATCACGCGTGTGCGGACCGGTCTAGTTCTAGGGAAGGTCCTCTGTAGTTTAGGTTTTCGGCTCCTCGACGAGTTGGCTTCCGCGAAAGCGACGACAATGATGAATAAAAAGTGTTCCAATTTCTTCTCCGATAAGGTGTTCTACTATGTGATCAACGAGAGATCTGGGTGGTAGTATGTTCAAGTAGCAATGGTGTGGCTACGGTGACATACTTGTGGTGGACTTGTGTCCTCGGGCTTTGTCGTTGCGACGACGTTCACTCCAGCGCCAGAGCGAAGCTTGGGAGGTTGTTCAGGAGTACGTGAAGACAGTAGTCTGCGTTGGTGACAGTCGGAAGATGATGGATCCTGTGTTGGGTTCACAATTGAGGCTGATTTCCTTCTCCGATGTTGTCGTGTAGGGGTTTCATATATGGATTCGATGACGTGTCCAGGGTGCTACCCGAGTCTCATTCTTTCAAGGTAATGACTTTGCCTTTAGCAAACTACTTTGGAGTTTCATCAATCTGCAGATCATCAATGGAGCTCGGGTGAAGAGGTGATCTGTCCACTTTCTTTTTGGTGGCTGCTACAATGGTGTCGAAGGAGAGGGACATTAGTTGATATCTTGCTTAGGATTCTTCTATCTTTTTATATTAGTTCTGTCAGCCATTTATGTGGCTATTAATTTGATCTTTATTTTATAAATGAAATACTTATTACCAGCAAAAAAAACTTGACGCAACACGGTGAACACAAATAAAAAGTACACTAAAAATTATATTGGTTCTCTTCTTCCTTCGATTGTTCGACAACTGCCGGAGTTTGAAACATGTGTTGAACAAGTAGCAAAAGACCGGAACACCTGCAAACACCCTCACGAAATAAAGACTTTAAAGACCGCAATAGCCACAGACAACGGGATTAAATAACCAATGAAGCAATGTCGGCTAGGGACACATCCCAAGAAGCAGAGGCATGCAATTCTTCGCCACCAATGCATAGGGTTGGAGAAACCGGACCTTGCCTCATATCCAAATGAACGAAGAGATGGAACCACATCATAGACCAGCGAACAATTTTTCTTAATCGACACACCAATTGCCAATATCCAAAGGAATCCAACAAATCTGACAGCACCTAACCTCACTAGCCCTTCCATGACACCGAAAATGTTGACAATGTAGAGATAGTCTGGAGAGACCTTTCCAATGAGTCATCATTGTCACCGCCTGGTCGATATCAAAACCACACTATAAAACTTGCAACAACACCGAGCGCAGGTCCAACGTCACCACCCCCTCACGCCGCCAGAACGGCAAACAGAGGAGACATCAATACGGGGCAGCGGGTTGGCCGCTTTTTTTTTACACTGGTAGAAAAAAGGCCTTCGGTATGCCAGCATCAGTCCCCAAGCGTCGCGCACCGTGACTAATGAGTCTTTAGTCCCGGGTCGGGAGGAGACCCGCGACAGAAGGTCAGACGTCGCGGGTTGGGAAGCGCGTTGCGGCGCGTGGAGGGAATTAATTCCGGTTGACCTGGCCGCCCGGGACTATTGGTCCTTTATTCCCCGTTCCCGTGGCCAACCGGGACCAATGGCCCTTTATTCCCCGTGCCCGTGGCCAACCGGGACTAAACATCAAGCTTCTCGCCTCCCCCGCGGCGGTTTTTATTTCGCGAGCGAGGCAGAAGGGCGCCATTCCAACTGCTCGCTCTCTGTTCTTCCTCTCGCTCTCTGTTCTTCCTCTCTCGCTCTCTGTTCTTTTCGATCCAAGCACACGCACGCAAATGGCTGAAGTTTGGACGCAATACGAAGGTCCCACACCATGCGGCAAGGATTTGGACGTGCTCTTCACCAACAGTTCCGCGAGGCTGCATGAAGCTCTGGGTCATTTGGTCGATCTCTATTTTGCAGCTCCCGAAGAACACCGGTTCTTTGGGCTCGATCTGGAGTACACGGCGAATCAGAAGGATGTTGCCGTCATCCAGATTGCGTTCAAGCAGTCGGTGTTGGTCTTCCAATGGTCAAGGTAGAAGCTATAGCACACGTACAATCTTGCATGCATCTTCGAGTTTTTTTGTTGCATGTGAAGAATACGTGTGTTGCAACATATCTAACACATATTCTATTTTTGTTGTTACAGTAGTTCAAAGCATTGCCCGGACCTTGTTGATTTTCTTGTCAACTCGGGGTTTGACTTTTGCAGCGTTGATATCACGCAAGACCGTGTGAAGTTGATGCGCATCGGTATTATGATACCTGAAGATCACTACGTTGATCTTCAGAATCTTATCCAGTTGACCGGGCCAAAGACCGGGATGGCTGTCATGGCAAGCACCTTCATCCACCAGGGCTATCAAAGGATGAAGATTGATTTCCGCCGAGAGAATCACTTCTATTGGGAGGAGACCCCATTGCGCTTGACGAACCTCAAGTATGCGGCCATAGATGCATATGTCGCGTACGAGTTGTTCCGCATCTACTCGGCGGGGCCATAGATGATGTATGCGTTCGATATCTATGTGCATGCATGTAATGGGTATCTAATTAGTTGTATATATATGTAATGGATATCTTTTGTGATCGACTCTATATATATATGTTATGAAATGTGATCGACTCTATGTTGTGTTATGTGTGATCGACTCTATGTTTGTGTGTTATGTGTGATCGACTCTATGCATGTAATGAATATTGTTTGTATTATTGTTCTTTATTTTTGATATATTTTTTCATTTTAAGATTTTAAAATGAATTAGTATTATTTTTCTTCATTTTTTGATATATTATTTGTATTTTTAAGATTTTAAAATGAATTAGTATTATTGTTCTTAATTTTTGATATATTATTTGTATTTTAAGATTTTAAAATGAATTAGTATTATTGTGCTTCATTTTTGATATATTATTTGTATTTTTAAGATTTTAAAATGAATTAGTTCTATTTTTCTCAATTTTTGGATATATTATTTGTATTTTTAGAAATAATACAAATTAAAAGTTAATGTTTATTTATTTATTCAAAATTATTAATTACATCATTATTTTTGTTTATTAAAAGATTTATTTGAAATTCAAACAATAAAGAAATGTGGCTTCGACCAACATGTTAATAAGATTGATATGATACTACTATCACATACATGCGTGAGAAACACTTGGATTCGGGATGGGATGGAACTCGGAAGTTAAGCGTGCTAGTGCTAGAGTAGTGGGAGGATGGGTGACCGAGCGGGAAGTTTGACATGAGTAAGTAATTTGACTAGAATTAATCTTAGTTAGACACTAAGTAAATAATACAAATTGTGAAAAAAAAGGGAGTGAAAAAAAGGAGTGAAAAAAAGGGAGTGAAAAAAGGTGAGAAAAATAATTAGAAACCAAATGAATTAAAAAAATTACGAAATAAATCTAGTCCCGGTTCATGTGGCCAACCGGGACTAAATGTCCTCCGCCCCCCGGCTCCGCCACCCGCCAACGTGGACGGGCTTTTAGTCCCGGTCCGTAAGTGGCGGGACTATAGGGTGGGGCCTTTAGTCGCGCGTAGCTAGTCCCGGTTGCCTGGACGGGATTAATGGGAACCGGGACTGTAGGCCTTTTTTCTACCAGTGTTAGCCATCGTTACGTGTGGCACACCTGCTTCGATGGATTATTATTTGTAAAAAAAAGTTAAGGCCACAACGTTCAAAAAAAATGGAAGTTATTGCTGGATGGAGCGTCGTGTCGGGTCGCGCAGAGCGGTGAGGTCGAGTCACTTCTTCTTCTTTCTTGGTCGTGCACGTGAACCCCGTACATGTACACCACCGGAAATAGGATCCGGCTGCTTGCCTAACCGAGATATATATGACCAGTCAGTCATAGCCTTGCGTGTTAGTATAATATTTTTTCTTTAAACGGCAGGCGCAAAACTGAGTAGCTTCTCTTTTTTTAAGACGTTCTCGTTGCTCGTTTTGGTTTGGCACTTTGTATTTTTTAGGTTGCCTTCAACTTTTGTGTCTGACTATTGGCCAGGTGAAAAGTAAAAAAAGAAGAGAAACTCGCACATGCATGGAAACGACGGTCGTACAGCTGGACATGCATATGCATGCATGGCAGGAGTAGGGGTAGGAGTAGGTCGTGGAGTAGGGCAAGGTTGTGAGTTTGGGTGGGGTTGGTCCGTCCGTAGGTGGCAGTCAGGGCAGAGGAGAAGAAGAGGCCGGGCGGGCGGGCGGGCCTTGAATGCCGGGCGGTCAGGCATGTCTGGTCGCGGTCACCACGGCGGGATCGGTCGTATCCATTGGGCGCCAACCCTGCCGCTCCTCCGTTGCTGCGTTCGAGGAAGCCTATCTCTGCCTGCCTGCGTCGTCGCGTTGGTTTGACACCAAGAAAAGACCTCTCTCTCTCCCCTCTGCCACGCTCTGCTGCATGCATCGCTCGTCTCGGCGCCCGAAGCAAGCTACTGGCTGACTGACATGGCTACGTACGCTACTCGATCCCTCGTTGCTTCTCCGGCCTTGGGCCGCCCCCCAATCATAGCGTAATGGAGTGCCTCATCATTCGTTTCCAGTTTCTCTCTCTCCTCCATCTCTCTCTATCGCTCCCTCTCTGCGCCGAAAGCCTTCTTGGACAGCGCGTAGTCTTCGTCCATCCATCAGAGATTCTCCTGCTTCGCCATCGACCTAGCGCCCTGGCCTTTTCCCGGTCACTGACTCACTCCATTAAGCTCGCTCATGCGTGATTAGGCAAGTAAAACAACATGAAAATCAGGACATACTATACACGCTCTACCTGTACGTACGTACGAGTGCCCGCGGCGCCACAGCAAGTCTGCACGTGTGAAGCTGCAAGAAGCAACGGCCAGGACGGCGTAGCTACACGCTGCATGCTGTGGGGGCGGGGCCACACGTATGTGCATGGATCGCGCGGAAATCACGGGGAAAAGCTGCGCGCGAGAGCTCGCGTGTGCCGATCAATCCGCCGGGGCTGCTGAATACCATGCTACTAGATTGCCCCTCATGCAAGCATATCTGTCTGCCTTTCTTTTGTTTCCGCGGGGCAAAGGATTTGACCGCGCTTATTTTACACCCTTTTTCTTTCTTCTTTCCAGCATGCTAGCTCTTCCAAAAGCGTTCGCGACTGTTGTGGAACAGGGACGGGGCTGCTACTCTATCTACACAACTTGTCATAGCCTGACTGTACCCGTCGAGAAATCGAGGTTTCGATCGGTTTTTGGATCGATTCTCTGTTAAAAAACGTGTATGTATCCTCCTGATAAAGGAGTAGATATACATTGTAGCTTAGCTCCAACTGGTAGCTGTCAAACGCAAGCCTCGTTCGTTGCATAGGAGTATACTTCTACTAGCTACGTACGGCGTCAGTCAATTCGTCACACACACCGCTGGCTAGTTACGGTGCTAGAGCTAGGTACGCCATTGAAAATTGTGGCGATGTAGTCACCATTGGAATTAGCTGGAGAGCTGCCTCCAAAGCGAATAGGACGATCGACGCATCCATGAGGGGCGGTAGTTTGGGGAGGTAAATGCTGCTAGAGGAGTGCTAGTACTAGGACAGTACACTTGGGGCTCGGAAATCGATCGAGCCATGTATCCATGCAGGCACGAGAACAAAAATAGGCAGGCGTAGGCTAGGGGAGAGGGTAAACGCTCGTGTTGAATCAAGGCCTTTCCGGGAGAGGTCACTTCGTCAGGCCAGGGAGCGTCAATCACACCAAACATGCCGTCGATCGAGACGCCTAACCACTCTGAAAAGATTTGACTTCAATTCCTTCTTTCTTTGCGAGTACCCTTTTTATATTTTTTTAATCTCTTGTAGGAGTACTTCTTCTCCTTCTTCTTCTCTCTCCGTCTCTTCTTTCTTTATGTCGTGACACGAGTGAGTGATTGACGCAGACAATTGCATGCATGCATGCTTCCATGCACGGCCTTCGTAGGGTTATTCCCCAAATTGACAAATCTGCAGTTCGCAATGCATATGCCTGCACGCTCGATCCTGCCTACTCAACATTGTTTGCTGTGATCACTGCTGTTATAAACAATAGTAAGAAAAACGACGAATCTTCCCTCCTTCGATCGCCCCTTTTCTTACGTTTCTACCTGTTGTTGTTACTTTGGGTTTACTTGCGCTGATGACCCGGCGAGTTACTATCTATCTTCTTTTCCTCTTCTGTTGCCTTGGTTATATGAACTTAGATTTGTGATTGTTTTATTTATAAAGCGGGTCGAAAAGCCCTTTTCGGTAGAAAAACGACGAAAACAATAGATCCCGACAGGGCCATAAGATTTTTAATGTGAAAAACCCTTCCAACAAGGAAGAGAAAAAATCACGGGCAACTTATCATAAACTGGCGGCATAAATTCACTATATCGGGTACGGTTACAAGCGACAGGAATTTACAACTAGCAACTTATCATAAACTGGCGGCTTACATGAGATATATAAAGGGGTACAACCCTAGACAAGGTAGAATTCGTATCCAACTCGGCAATAACTCGTACCATACTCGTCAGAAGTTCGGCCTTTTATCAGCATAAGTGAATTTGGATCAAAGAAAAGTAACAACTGCCGTCGTACTAAACATCGATCGATGCTTCACTGACTGGGTTTGCTTGTTCGTACGTGCGTGTTAGGTATTTTAAAATTCAGTCCGAAATTGTATTTCGAATTCCACAAAATCAGAATTAAAAAATTCGGTTCTTTTGGTTTGCATCTTGGCTAGATCCAAAAAAAAAATCTTTCGAAATACACCCTGTATCAATCATATAGAAGGAGTGCCAAGAGGCAAGTACAACACTGCCAGAGCAACAGTTTGTCGATGTCAACAAGAGATGGTTGCTCCTCCAGCTCGGCTAAAGCGCCTAATATCCTACCTGCAACCAAAGGGGCAACAGCTCCGGAAAGCTAAAGCGTACTCTTGAAATAACATATCTGCGCGTCACCTTTCATGCTCCTCCTTGATCTTCTGCTCTATGGCCTCTGCCGCTGGCACTACCCCATTGAAGACTACATCGTTCTGGTGCCGCCAAATGCAACAGAAGACGACCAAGATGATTGTCGTCCAAAGCTCTCTCCGGAGGTTGGTCGGTCTAGCCCTGGAGGTTCACAAAGACAACAATTCCTTGTCCCCGGTCGGCTGCCAATCCGGCTTCCCCCAACGCCGGAAAGGCCAGGCCCAAACTGTTGGATGTATGCCAAAAAGGCAATAATATTGTGACGCCCCTAGATCGGGCACTATGCAGATTTCAGCATTCCCGCCAAATCCGCATAATAACCGATTCCAGGTTGCCACTTATGATAACATTGCAACAGTTCACGAATATTCCACAATTACAACAGAAACAGATAGATACAAGATGACTCAAACGAGTCAAGGATACAACTGATACAAATACAAAGATCCAAATAACAGCGGAAGAAACAACGTAGAGTCCGGCTACGGACAAAATACAATTTGGACTAAGAGTCCTGAAGATAACCGAGAGCGTCCAATCCCTGCCCAGGCCAAGCCGGAGGGATTCCCAAGCTAACGTCGTCAGACTTCAAACCTGTTGACTGCAATATTGAATATGCAGCCACGAAAAAGGATTCGTGGGTCAGTACGGTTAAGTACTGGCAAGTGGATAAACCATACTCACAAGATACCGGCGTAACCAGTCATCACAAGATACAAATACTTTGGGTACAACGAAAAGGAAGGGATTATTGCAAAGAAGCGGCAACGGGCTGCACTAACCAACTACAGAGAGATACTACAACTTCCGGCTAACAGAAAGAGATAAGATCGAGTATTGTAACCAACTGAAAGTAACTCCAAACAAACCCATCCTGGATCTCGCCCCTTATCCGAAGAAGCAATCCGAGGATAACTCACACAGTTGGATTAATGATGGTTCAGATTATTGTGTCAATAAGCCTATTACTAGTCAAGTTGTTAATCATTGGGTGTAAGATTGTTAATCATTAGGTTTAAGTTGTCCTGAGTACTTGTTAGCCAGTACTTTCACCAAGTAATCCATAACCGCGGAAAACACGGCTTCTCGAGAAGATTTAACCCTGCAGGGATGCACCAATTTGGCCGTACACGTAAGAATAACCCGCCAGACGGGGGATCAACCCACCAAGCGAGGTACTCAACACAACCCAACTCTTCTTCGCATCAAGCCCAAAGCACCTTGGGCGCACGGCTAATCGAGCCCAGAAGAAAATGGACCCTCATAGCACTCTAAGAACGTGTCCCCCTATATGCCGACTACGAAAGTTCCACCCGGGTACCAAGGGCTCGCAAGATCATGCATGCAGCAAATGGAAAACCCGAACTAAATGAGGCGATTTGGACGAGATGCGAATCGAGTCAAATTGAGGGGGGCGCCCATACTCGCTTCCCACATGCGGTTAGTGCGCTCATCATGGATCAGTAGACAAGACCCTTTTCCTAATTAGGGTCGACACTAGCAGGCTTCAAAACCACGCCGGGCCTCCTGCCGGTGCCTTATCATCAAATTATTATTACCATTAGCATTAACAGGATTGATTGATTAACATCGAGCCCCCGGTACAATGATAATAGTAAAAGAAGTAACCGACAACAGACTCGAGCAGAAACAACCCTAAGCATGCAGCTACGACACGAAGGCCAACGAGGTAAACAATCAACAGTTAATAGGAAGTGGAAGGAAAGGCTATATCATGGCTGCAAGGTAAACATACGATAGGATCGAGACACAAGCATCGAAGCAAAGGCTAGAATAAGAACAACGGAAAGAACCGGTAACAAGTGATGAAAGGCAGCCATTTGGCAGCAAGTGAGTATACTTGCCTGGAATCCAGCAAGTAGAGGTACATCCGCAGAACTTGTCGTTGCTCACATCATCTCAACGTCCTATCCGGGAAGAAGCAATGAACCTCGAACAAACACCGGATGCAACAATTACTACTACGGCAAAAGATCCAGCATGATCAAGATATGGATGCATGACAAGTTTAAAGATGCATCAAGGTAACTAGTTGACAAGATAAACAGATTTAAATGGACCCATATGCAATTTGAGTTGCATATGAAAAGCCCATGAATTATGGTTGAAACAATTGTTTTCCAACTAACCAATAGGTGGAAGTGGATTAGCATGATGCATGCATGAGGAAAACAACAAAATAACAACAATAGAACCAATTGGAAATAAGGTTTACCAAGTTTGGAAATTTGTTTATTAAGTTAAGAAATTTTGGTTTCTTAAAGGTGCCACACAAGCATTTGTTGTTTTCACCAATTTAAATCGTTCAAAACAGATATCAAAGTTCATAGTTGATTAGAACACAAAATTTTAGGTGGATTACATGTTTCAATTATTGAAAAAGGAATTGCAATGATTTAATTATGAATTAAACAAGATTTAATTGAATTTAATTCAAGTTTGAGTATTATTTGAATTTTATTTGTTCAAAACATAAATTCAAATTCATAATTGAAAAGGTTATGTTTTTCTGGTTTGAAAACATATTTTACTTGTTGGAAAACAATTTCAAATGATTTAGTTAAGCATATTACCAATTTAATTGCATTAAATAAGAGATGAAACAATTATTCAATTTAAATGTGGCAAACCAGAAAACAAAGTTGATATTCAAGTGTGGCATGTGATTTTGGATGAAATTCATGTTTTGAGTATTTAATTTGGAGCAACCATTTGCAAGTTATTAATTATGCCATTTAATTTGTCATTTTTAAGAATTATTAATTAACATTAATTTTAATTGCCCAAAATGCAAAAAAAAGTTGATAAACAGAAAGTACAATGAATTTGGACTGAAAAACATATTTTATTTGTGTTATTTGAATTAATTATGAATTGATTATGGAATTGACCAAATGTGAGATGAATTGTTTAAATTTGAAATTTGGATGTATTTAAAATAATCAAAACAGAAAACAAAAAGCATATTTGAAAAGTTCATGAAATTTTGATGGGGATACATATTTGGTTTGTGCAAATTGGAGTTACCAGTTAAGAGTTAGGATTTATAAAAGGTACACTCATTTTCTGGAATTTGTAAAAAATAGGAAAAGGGTTTGGAAATTTTTGTCACGTAGGGCATCTGTACCCAGTGCCTATGACCAGTGGGGTCGTGCACAGGTGGCACCCACGTGTGCGTGTGTGAGCTCTGAGGTGGCAACAGGGCCACTGACCCGTGGGCCTGCCCTGCGCGCGCGGAGAAAAAAGGATGGGTTAATTCCCCGAGCTGGGAATCGAACCCGGGATGCCCAGTGGTGTGGAACGGTGCGCTAGCCAATGGACTGAACTGCTGTTTGTGTTGGTTCAGGTTACTGACTGAAAATAAGGTGACAACGGATCAGTTAACTGAATTTGTGTCGACAGCTAACTCTGAACCACGACGGGAAACGGAGCAGCGTACTCCGGCGATTCTCGAGCTGCTGAACGCTCGACTCGCGCCGTGGGCGTGGGGGCGCAGCAGGTGCACGTGCGGATACTTGGGCGGAAAGGAGAGGGGTAGGAGGAGGAGTGGCGCTCACCCCGGTTGCTCGACGCGGAAGCAGCAGGAGGCGAGGACGGTGGCGACGGCGGCGGACTCGCGGACGGCGGCGGAGCTCCGGGGGGTCTCCAGGGAAACGGAGGGTACGGTGAGAACGAGGGGAACGTGGCGGTTCCATTCCCCTAACCCGATGCTCCTCGAGGTGGCTGTGGCGATCGGGGCTAAGGGGAGGAAGTGGTGGCGTTCACGGGTGGTTGCAGGTTCAGAAGCAGAAGAACTCGGGAGGGGAAGAGAGGAGAGAATGGCGGCGGGGCGGATGGGACTAGGGTTAGCAAGCAGAGGGGGGAGGTGTAGGTGCTTTATGGGGGATCCTAGCCTAGTACGGCAGGCAATCGGAGGAGGGGCAGAAGGATCACACGATGGTGAATCGTTCGTACTGATGTGACGTCGGGGTGGAAGAAGAAGACAAGCGATGAAGGGGTACTGGGCCAGAAGAAATGGGCCTGGGGGGTGAGCTGAGAAAAGCAGATGGGGCCTGGGGGGTGAGCTGAGAAAAGCAGATGGGCTGGCTGCCTCCCTCTATTTTTTTGCTTTTCCTTTATCTCTCCTCTTTTTTTTGTAAAGGAATGAAAGGGAGAGAGAGATGGAAAAAGGATTTGGGGGTTTAGGGTTTTCCTTTATGAAATTTGTATTAATTTTCGAAACAGAAATTTAAAGCAAATGTTAACATTTAGTTCACAAGTTTGAAATTTTAATTTGATTTAAAGTTTTTAGTTGAATTTTCCAAATAGAGTTTGGGGTTTTTATTTGATAATTAAATTTTATTAAGTTGCAAAACAATGAGTGAAAGCAAAGGTTAGTTAATGATTTCAAAATTGGAAATATTAGTTTGATGTTTAAGTGGTTAGTTGAATTTCAAATAATTTTTGATTTGGGAATTTTGGGAATAAACAAATTTTATTTAATAAACATCAAGCAATTATACAAACATTATTGAATTTAGTTTGTTTGCCAAATTTAATTTTTAAACCCATATTGAAATATGATAATTAGGATTGATTTGATTTGAATTTTTTGAATTTGCCATTAGGGTTTTAATAAAAGGGAAAAGTTTATTAACAGGCAATTTGATTAAAACAACTTCAAACTATTGAAAAACAAATGAGTGGTTTAGTTTGCAAATTTTGAAATTGGAAATTTTGAGCAAGGTGTGAAAGTTTTAATTGTTTTTGAATTTTGAGTTGTTTTGAAAAACAGAATGCAATGCTCATGTGATGCATGTGATGCAAAGCAAAAGGAAACAAACACTTTCTACCAAAGGTAACACCCCAGGTGTTACAGACGACACCACTAACAATGGATTGCGCCCTCGCAATCCACCTGCTAACCCGGGAGGGGAAAGAAGTTCGACTATCGATTCTTCGTGCTTCCAGTTGATCTCCTCGACACCACTAACAAGGGCTTCTCGACACCACTAACAAGGGATTCTTGCTCGGAGTGACGACGATGTTCTTCCACCAGGAACCTTCCGATGATCGAACCTATTAGGTTAAGGGCTCAGAAAACGTCCACCCACGTAGGATCCTAACACTTTGAAAGATAGACAAGGGAGGAGACTCCAAAACAAATAAGATGGGAGGGGAAATAGAATAGGGATAAGGAGAAAACAAGAATCCTATCGAGATGTTTCCAAAATAGTTTAGCAGAAATAGTTTTTGACACTCTAGAAACAACGACCGTTAGCGAGGTTATCCTACAGGCTTTGTGGACCCGTTGCTTCGATAACCATTCGTATCGTAACAATCTCGGGAATCGGAACCAAGGCTCTGATACCATTTGTGACGCCCCTAGATCGGGCACTATGCAGATTTCAGCATTCCCGCCAAATCCGCATAATAACCGATTCCAGGTTGCCACTTATGATAACATTGCAACAGTTCACGAATATTCCACAATTACAACAGAAACAGATAGATACAAGATGACTCAAACGAGTCAAGGATACAACTGATACAAATACAAAGATCCACATAACAGCGGAAGAAACAACGTAGAGTCTGGCTACGGACAAGATACAATTTGGACTAAGAGTCCTGAAGATAACCGAGAGCGTCCAATCCCTGCCCAGGCCAAGCCGGAGGGATTCCCAAGCTAACGTCGTCAGACTTCAAACCTGTTGACTGCAATATTGAATATGCAGCCACGAAAAAGGATTCGTGGGTCAGTACGGTTAAGTACTGGCAAGTGGATAAACCATACTCACAAGATACCGGCGTAACCAGTCATCACAAGATACATATACTTTGGGTACAACGAAAAGGAAGGGATTATTGCAAAGAAGCGGCAACGGGCTGCACTAACCAACTACAGAGAGATACTACAACTTCCGGCTAACAGAAAGAGATAAGATCGAGTATTGTAACCAACTGAAAGTAACTCCAAACAAACCCATCCTGGATCTCGCCCCTTATCCGAAGAAGCAATCCGAGGATAACTCACACAGTTGGATTAATGATGGTTCAGATTATTGTGTCAATAAGCCTATTACTAGTCAAGTTGTTAATCATTGGGTGTAAGATTGTTAATCATTAGGTTTAAGTTGTCCTGAGTACTTGTTAGCCAGTACTTTCACCAAGTAATCCATAACCGCGGAAAACACGGCTTCTCGAGAAGATTTAACCCTGCAGGGATGCACCAATTTGGCCGTACACGTAAGAATAACCCGCCAGACGGGGGATCAACCCACCAAGCGAGGTACTCAACACAACCCAACTCTTCTTCGCATCAAGCCCAAAGCACCTTGGGCGCACGGCTAATCGAGCCCAGAAGAAAATGGACCCTCATAGCACTCTAAGAACGTGTCCCCCTATATGCCGACTACGAAAGTTCCACCCGGGTACCAAGGGCTCGCAAGATCATGCATGCAGCAAATGGAAAACCCGAACTAAATGAGGCGATTTGGACGAGATGCGAATCGAGTCAAATTGAGGGGGGCGCCCATACTCGCTTCCCACATGCGGTTAGTGCGCTCATCATGGATCAGTAGACAAGACCCTTTTCCTAATTAGGGTCGACACTAGCAGGCTTCAAAACCACGCCGGGCCTCCTGCCGGTGCCTTATCATCAAATTGTTATTACCATTAGCATTAACAGGATTGATTGATTAACATCGAGCCCCCGGTACAATAATAATAGTAAAAGAAGTAACCGACAACAGACTCGAGCAGAAACAACCCTAAGCATGCAGCTACGACACAAAGGCCAACGAGGTAAACAATCAACAGTTAATAGGAAGTGGAAGGAAAGGCTATATCATGGCTGCAAGGTAAACATACGATAGGATCGAGACACAAGCATCGAAGCAAAGGCTAGAATAAGAACAACGGAAAGAATCGGTAACAAGTGATGAAAGGCAGCCATTTGGCAGCAAGTGAGTATACTTGCCTGGAATCCAGCAAGTAGAGGTACATCCGCAGAACTTTTCGTTGCTCACATCATCTCAACGTCCTATCCGGGAAGAAGCAATGAACCTCGAACAAACACCGGATGCAACAATTACTACTACGACAAAAGATCCAGCATGATCAAGATATGGATGCATGACAAGTTTAAAGATGCATCAAGGTAAACTAGTTGACAAGATAAACATATTTAAATGGACCCATATGCAATTTGAGTTGCATATGAAAAGCCCATGAATTATGGTTGAAACAATTGTTTTCCAACTAACCAATAGGTGGAAGTGGATTAGCATGATGCATGCATGAGGAAAACAACAAAATAACAACAATAGAACCAATTGGAAATAAGGTTTACCAAGTTTGGAAATTTGTTTATTAAGTTAAGAAATTTTGGTTTCTTAAAGGTGCCACACAAGCATTTGTTGTTTTCACCAATTTAAATCGTTCAAAACAGATATCAAAGTTCATAGTTGATTAGAACACAAAATTTTAGGTGGATTACATGTTTCATTTATTGAAAAAGGAATTGCAATGATTTAATTATGAATTAAACAAGATTTAATTGAATTTAATTCAAGTTTGAGTATTATTTGAATTTTATTTGTTCAAAACATAAATTCAAATTCATAATTGAAAAGGTTATGTTTTTCTGGTTTGAAAACATATTTTACTTGTTGGAAAACAATTTCAAATGATTTAGTTAAGCATATTACCAATTTAATTGCATTAAATAAGAGATGAAACAATTATTCAATTTAAATGTGGCAAACCAGAAAACAAAGTTGATATTCAAGTGTGGCATGTGATTTTGGATGAAATTCATGTTTTGAGTATTTAATTTGGAGCAACCATTTGCAAGTTATTAATTATGCCATTTAATTTGTCATTTTTAAGAATTATTAATTAACATTAATTTTAATTGCCCAAAATGCAAAAAAAAGTTGATAAACAGAAAGTACAATGAATTTGGACTGAAAAACATATTTTATTTGTGTTATTTGAATTAATTATGGAATTGACCAAATGTGAGATGAATTGTTTAAATTTGAAATTTGGATGTATTTAAAATAATCAAAACAGAAAACAAAAAGCATATTTGAAAAGTTCATGAAATTTTGATGGGGATACATATTTGGTTTGTGCAAATTGGAGTTACCAGTTAAGAGTTAGGATTTATAAAAGGTACACTCATTTTCTGGAATTTGTAAAAAATAGGAAAAGGGTTTGGAAATTTTTGTCACGTAGGGCATCTGTACCCAGTGCCTATGACCAGTGGGGTCGTGCACAGGTGGCACCCACGTGTGCGTGTGTGAGCTCTGAGGTGGCAACAGGGCCACTGACCCGTGGGCCTGCCCTGCGCGCGCGGAGAAAAAAGGATGGGTTAATTCCCCGAGCTGGGAATCGAACCCGGGATGCCCAGTGGTGTGGAACGGTGCGCTAGCCAATGGACTGAACTGCTGTTTGTGTTGGTTCAGGTTACTGACTGAAAATAAGGTGACAACGGATCAGTTAACTGAATTTGTGTCGACAGCTAACTCTGAACCACGACGGGAAACGGAGCAGCGTACTCCGGCGATTCTCGAGCTGCTGAACGCTCGACTCGCGCCGTGGGCGTGGGGGCGCAGCAGGTGCACGTGCGGATACTTGGGCGGAAAGGAGAGGGGTAGGAGGAGGAGTGGCGCTCACCCCGGTTGCTCGACGCGGAAGCAGCAGGAGGCGAGGACGGTGGCGACGGCGGCGGACTCGCGGACGGCGGCGGAGCTCCGGGGGGTCTCCGGGGAAACGGAGGGTACGGTGAGAACGAGGGGAACGTGGCGGTTCCATTCCCCTAACCCGATGCTCCTCGAGGTGGCTGTGGCGATCGGGGCTAAGGGGAGGAAGTGGTGGCGTTCACGGGTGGTTGCAGGTTCAGAAGCAGAAGAACTCGGGAGGGGAAGAGAGGAGAGAATGGCGGCGGGGCGGATGGGACTAGGGTTAGCAAGCAGAGGGGGGAGGTGTAGGTGCTTTATGGGGGATCCTAGCCTAGTACGGCAGGCAATCGGAGGAGGGGCAGAAGGATCACACGATGGTGAATCGTTCGTACTGATGTGACGTCGGGGTGGAAGAAGAAGACAAGCGATGAAGGGGTACTGGGCCAGAAGAAATGGGCCTGGGGGGTGAGCTGAGAAAAGCAGATGGGGCCTGGGGGGTGAGCTGAGAAAAGCAGATGGGCTGGCTGCCTCCCTCTATTTTTTTGCTTTTCCTTTATCTCTCCTCTTTTTTTTGTAAAGGAATGAAAGGGAGAGAGAGATGGAAAAAGGATTTGGGGGTTTAGGGTTTTCCTTTATGAAATTTGTATTAATTTTCGAAACAGAAATTTAAAGCAAATGTTAACATTTAGTTCACAAGTTTGAAATTTTAATTTGATTTAAAGTTTTTAGTTGAATTTTCCAAATAGAGTTTGGGGTTTTTATTTGATAATTAAATTTTATTAAGTTGCAAAACAATGAGTGAAAGCAAAGGTTAGTTAATGATTTCAAAATTGGAAATATTAGTTTGATGTTTAAGTGGTTAGTTGAATTTCAAATAATTTTTGATTTGGGAATTTTGGGAATAAACAAATTTTATTTAATAAACATCAAGCAATTATACAAACATTATTGAATTTAGTTTGTTTGCCAAATTTAATTTTTAAACCCATATTGAAATATGATAATTAGGATTGATTTGATTTGAATTTTTTGAATTTGCCATTAGGGTTTTAATAAAAGGGAAAAGTTTATTAACAGGCAATTTGATTAAAACAACTTCAAACTATTGAAAAACAAATGAGTGGTTTAGTTTGCAAATTTTGAAATTGGAAATTTTGAGCAAGGTGTGAAAGTTTTAATTGTTTTTGAATTTTGAGTTGTTTTGAAAAACAGAATGCAATGCTCATGTGATGCATGTGATGCAAAGCAAAAGGAAACAAACACTTTCTACCAAAGGTAACACCCCAGGTGTTACAGACGACACCACTAACAATGGATTGCGCCCTCGCAATCCACCTGCTAACCCGGGAGGGGAAAGAAGTTCGACTATCGATTCTTCGTGCTTCCAGTTGATCTCCTCGACACCACTAACAAGGGCTTCTCGACACCATTAACAAGGGATTCTTGCTCGGAGTGACGACGATGTTCTTCCACCAGGAACCTTCCGATGATCGAACCTATTAGGTTAAGGGCTCAGAAAACGTCCACCCACGTAGGATCCTAACACTTTGAAAGATAGACAAGGGAGGAGACTCCAAAACAAATAAGATGGGAGGGGAAATAGAATAGGGATAAGGAGAAAACAAGAATCCTATCGAGATGTTTCCAAAATAGTTTAGCAGAAATAGTTTTTGACACTCTAGAAACAACGACCGTTAGCGAGGTTATCCTACAGGCTTTGCGGACCCGTTGCTTCGATAACCATTCGTATCGTAACAATCTCGGGAATCGGAACCAAGGCTCTGATACCATTTGTGACGCCCCTAGATCGGGCACTATGCAGATTTCAGCATTCCCGCCAAATCCGCATAATAACCGATTCCAGGTTGCCACTTATGATAACATTGCAACAGTTCACGAATATTCCACAATTACAACAGAAACAGATAGATACAAGATGACTCAAACGAGTCAAGGATACAACTGATACAAATACAAAGATCCACATAACAGCGGAAGAAACAACGTAGAGTCCGGCTACGGACAAGATACAATTTGGACTAAGAGTCCTGAAGATAACCGAGAGCGTCCAATCCCTGCCCAGGCCAAGCCGGAGGGATTCCCAAGCTAACGTCGTCAGACTTCAAACCTGTTGACTGCAATATTGAATATGCAGCCACGAAAAAGGATTCGTGGGTCAGTACGGTTAAGTACTGGCAAGTGGATAAACCATACTCACAAGATACCGGCGTAACCAGTCATCACAAGATACATATACTTTGGGTACAACGAAAAGGAAGGGATTATTGCAAAGAAGCGGCAACGGGCTGCACTAACCAACTACAGAGAGATACTACAACTTCCGGCTAACAGAAAGAGATAAGATCGAGTATTGTAACCAACTGAAAGTAACTCCAAACAAACCCATCCTGGATCTCGCCCCTTATCCGAAGAAGCAATCCGAGGATAACTCACACAGTTGGATTAATGATGGTTCAGATTATTGTGTCAATAAGCCTATTACTAGTCAAGTTGTTAATCATTGGGTGTAAGATTGTTAATCATTAGGTTTAAGTTGTCCTGAGTACTTGTTAGCCAGTACTTTCACCAAGTAATCCATAACCGCGGAAAACACGGCTTCTCGAGAAGATTTAACCCTGCAGGGATGCACCAATTTGGCCGTACACGTAAGAATAACCCGCCAGACGGGGGATCAACCCACCAAGCGAGGTACTCAACACAACCCAACTCTTCTTCGCATCAAGCCCAAAGCACCTTGGGCGCACGGCTAATCGAGCCCAGAAGAAAATGGACCCTCATAGCACTCTAAGAACGTGTCCCCCTATATGCCGACTACGAAAGTTCCACCCGGGTACCAAGGGCTCGCAAGATCATGCATGCAGCAAATGGAAAACCCGAACTAAATGAGGCGATTTGGACGAGATGCGAATCGAGTCAAATTGAGGGGGGCGCCCATACTCGCTTCCCACATGCGGTTAGTGCGCTCATCATGGATCAGTAGACAAGACCCTTTTCCTAATTAGGGTCGACACTAGCAGGCTTCAAAACCACGCCGGGCCTCCTGCCGGTGCCTTATCATCAAATTGTTATTACCATTAGCATTAACAGGATTGATTGATTAACATCGAGCCCTCGGTACAATAATAATAGTAAAAGAAGTAACCGACAACAGACTCGAGCAGAAACAACCCTAAGCATGCAGCTACGACACGAAGGCCAACGAGGTAAACAATCAACAGTTAATAGGAAGTGGAATGAAAGGCTATATCATGGCTGCAAGGTAAACATACGATAGGATCGAGACACAAGCATCGAAGCAAAGGCTAGAATAAGAACAACGGAAAGAATCGGTAACAAGTGATGAAAGGCAGCCATTTGGCAGCAAGTGAGTATACTTGCCTGGAATCCAGCAAGTAGAGGTACATCCGCAGAACTTGTCGTTGCTCACATCATCTCAACGTCCTATCCGGGAAGAAGCAATGAACCTCGAACAAACACCGGATGCAACAATTACTACTACGGCAAAAGATCCAGCGTGATCAAGATATGGATGCATGACAAGTTTAAAGATGCATCAAGGTAAACTAGTTGACAAGATAAACAGATTTAAATGGACCCATATGCAATTTGAGTTGCATATGAAAAGCCCATGAATTATGGTTGAAACAATTGTTTTCCAACTAACCAATAGGTGGAAGTGGATTAACATGATACATGCATGAGGAAAACAACAAAATAACAACAATAGAACCAATTTGAAATAAGGTTTACCAAGTTTGGAAATTTGTTTATTAAGTTAAGAAATTTTGGTTTCTTAAAGGTGCCACACAAGCATTTGTTGTTTTCACCAATTTAAATCGTTCAAAACAGATATCAAAGTTCATAGCTGATTAGAACACAAAATTTTAGGTGGATTACATGTTTCAATTATTGAAAAAGGAATTGCAATGATTTAATTATGAATTAAACAAGATTTAATTGAATTTAATTCAAGTTTGAGTATTATTTGAATTTTATTTGTTCAAAACATAAATTCAAATTCATAATTGAAAAGGTTATGTTTTTCTGGTTTGAAAACATATTTTACTTGTTGGAAAACAATTTCAAATGATTTAGTTAAGCATATTACCAATTTAATTGCATTAAATAAGAGATGAAACAATTATTCAATTTAAATGTGGCAAACCAGAAAACAAAGTTGATATTCAAGTGTGGCATGTGATTTTGGATGAAATTCATGTTTTGAGTATTTAATTTGGAGCAACCATTTGCAAGTTATTAATTATGCCATTTAATTTGTCATTTTTAAGAATTATTAATTAACATTAATTTTAATTGCCCAAAATGCAAAACAAAGTTGATAAACAGAAAGTACAATGAATTTGGACTGAAAAACATATTTTATTTGTGTTATTTGAATTAATTATGGAATTGACCAAATGTGAGATGAATTGTTTAAATTTGAAATTTGGATGTATTTAAAATAATCAAAACAGAAAACAAAAAGCATATTTGAAAAGTTCATGAAATTTTGATGGGGATACATATTTGGTTTGTGCAAATTGGAGTTACCAGTTAAGAGTTAGGATTTATAAAAGGTACACTCATTTTCTGGAATTTGTAAAAAATAGGAAAAGGGTTTGGAAATTTTTGTCACGCAGGGCATCTGTACCCAGTGCCTATGACCAGTGGGGTCGTGCACAGGTGGCACCCACGTGTGCGTGTGTGAGCTCTGAGGTGGCAACAGGGCCACTGACCCGTGGGCCTGCCCCTGCGCGCGCGGAGAAAAAAGGATGGGTTAATTCCCCGAGCTGGGAATCGAACCCGGGATGCCCAGTGGTGCGGAACGGTGCGCTAGCCAATGGACTGAACTGCTGTTTGTGTTGGTTCAGGTTACTGACTGAAAATAAGGTGACAACGGATCAGTTAACTGAATTTGTGTCGACAGCTAACTCTGAACCACGATGGGAAACGGAGCAGCGTACTCCGGCGATTCTCGAGCTGCTGAACGCTCGACTCGCGCCGTGGGCGTGGGGGCGCAGCAGGTGCACGTGCGGATACTTGGGCGGAAAGGAGAGGGGTAGGAGGAGGAGTGGCGCTCACCCCGGTTGCTCGACGCGGAAGCAGCAGGAGGCGAGGACGGTGGCGACGGCGGCGGACTCGCGGACGGCGGCGGAGCTCCGGGGGGTCTCCGGGGAAACGGAGGGTACGGTGAGAACGAGGGGAACGTGGCGATTCCATTCCCCTAACCCGATGCTCCTCGAGGTGGCTATGGCGATCGGGGCTAAGGGGAGGAAGTGGTGGCGTTCACGGGTGGTTGCAGGTTCAGAAGCAGAAGAACTCGGGAGGGGAAGAGAGGAGAGAATGGCGGCGGGGCGGATGGGACTAGGGTTAGCAAGCAGAGGGGGGAGGTGTAGGTGCTTTATGGGGGATCCTAGCCTAGTACGGCAGGCAATCGGAGGAGGGGCAGAAGGATCACACGGTGGTGAATCGTTCGTACTGATGTGACGTCGGGGTGGAAGAAGAAGACAAGCGATGAAGGGGTACTGGGCCAGAAGAAATGGGCCTGGGGGGTGAGCTGAGAAAAGCAGATGGGCTGGCTGCCTCCCTCTATTTTTTTGCTTTTCCTTTATCTCTCCTTTTTTTTGTAAAGGAATGAAAGGGAGAGAGAGATGAAAAAAGGATTTGGGGGTTTAGGGTTTTCCTTTATGAAATTTGTATTAATTTTTGAAACAGAAATTTAAAGCAAATGTTAACATTTAGTTCACAAGTTTGAAATTTTAATTTGATTTAAAGTTTTTAGTTGAATTTTCCAAATAGAGTTTGGGGTTTTTATTTGATAATTAAATTTTATTAAGTTGCAAAACAATGAGTGAAAGCAAAGGTTAGTTAATGATTTCAAAATTGGAAATATTAGTTTGATGTTTAAGTGGTTAGTTGAATTTCAAATAATGTTTGATTTGGGAATTTTGGGAATAATCAAATTTTATTTAATAAACATCAAGCAATTATACAAACATTATTGAATTTATTTTGTTTGCCAAATTTAATTTTTAAACCCATATTGAAATATGATAATTAGGATTGATTTGATTTGAATTTTTTGAATTTGCCATTAGGGTTTTGATAAAAGGGAAAAGTTTATTAACAGGCAATTTGATTAAAACAACTTCAAACTATTGAAAAACAAATGAGTGGTTTAGTTTGCAAATTTTGAAATTGGAAATTTTGAGCAAGGTGTGAAAGTTTTAATTGTTTTTGAATTTTGAGTTGTTTTGAAAAACAGAATGCAATGCTCATGTGATGCATGTGATGCAAAGCAAAAGGAAACAAACACTTTCTACCAAAGGTTACACCCGAGGTGTTACAAATATTTATACATCTGTTTCATAGTTATGATTCATATTACTATGCTATAACTGACGTGGTTCCTGAATATGAGATTCAGAGGAAAAATCACGCTCGCGTGAAGTAACATGAACACATAAACAAACCCTAGTCTTGCCTTTTACAACTAATTTATTGGGTGCTTGATGACTATGTTTTCTTGGTCATGGACATTGTTTATGTCAACACCAATGAATAACATATTTTGGAAGGGAACAATATGGCCGGGAATTCCCTAAGTAATAGATTAATATGCTAAGAGATTCAACTAAGACATTTTGTCCTTAGAATCATATCACAACACGGTTATATTACAATGCATCCTTTGACCACGAGGTTATCGGGATAATATATTTTAGAGGTTTTACTTTGGTGCTATCGAGAGTCACATCGTAAAATGGGTGAACATAAAGGTATCTACTAGGTAATTCTAAATGAGTATACTACCTCGATATTCTGAGATGGGAATTACTCCTCCGTAAAAGAGAGATAGATACGTGGGCCTACTCGGTATTCTTGATATCCATTAGTTCTGCAGAAAATGCATGATGATGATACATCATGTGGGATATCATAATACAATAAATATAAAGAGGAAACTTACTGTATAACGAGACGAGACAAGAGTATCAGTGAACCAGAGATTGTTTCACAAGCAATACCGGAATCAATAGTCTCGTGTAAAATCAGTATCGTGCGTAATGAGAGATTTGTATAATAACCAACAGTTTCAGCAGTTTATTCGTTTAGTATGTGGGAGTCAATATGGGTGTCCACGGCCCCTCTATTGATTATTTAAAAAGAAAGAGTTTCCAATTTCATGTCCACTCACTATCGAACCTATAGCGGAATACATTTAAGTTTGGGCTTATTTTTGTGTACATCGGTAGGTCCGGATTAACTAGGAGTATCATCGGCACGGTGTTTTTGACTGATTGATATATTTTATATGTCGGACAGAATTTATAACGAGGGCATGAGATGTCCTGGAGTGATAGAAATAGTTTCTATTACTACCGAAATTTATTTCGGAGTTGTTATGAAAGAGAATTTGAGGTTGCACGCTTTACGGAGCAAATGCAGGGGGCATGCGATGTCCCGGGATATCGGGAATATATTTCTGACATCGCTAGATAATATCAATGATTTTATCTATAGGGGTCAGGTTCCGAAGAGTTAAGGGGGACTTTACATATATGGGGAAGTGCCGGAGGGGGGAGGGCGCGGATTTCCTCCTATGGGCAAACCCTAATATTCGAGATGCCAGGAGGGACGTATGGTCTCACAATGTGCACTAGCTTTCTCTAATTTATTTGAGAAATAAATAAGTGGGAAAAAATAAAAAGAAAAAAGAGGAGGGGGTTGGACTCCACTTGGGAGCCCAATCCGAAATCTGCTATGAGGATTGGTGCGACCAAGGGAGAGGATGGGAAATCGACCTTCTCCCCATGGCAGGTGCCCTCCCTTGTCCCACTATATAATCCCGCCCCCTCCTCGTTGTTTAGACACACAATTGGCTTTCAAGCCTCTCTCTCTCTTTCTCTAGAAGAATTAGAGGACTAATTAGAGGTTCTAATTAGAGCCCTTCTAATTGAATTAGAGACTTCTCTAATAATTAGAAGACTAATTAAAACTTCTAATTAGAGCACTTCTAGTTGGATTAGAGCTTCTCTATTAATTAGAATACTAATTAGAGAAATCTAATTAGAGCTCTTCTAATTGGATTATAGCTTTCTCTAATTGGATTAGAGTTTCCTCTACTAGAATTAGAGCTTCTTATAATTAGGTTGAGATGTTTCTCTCCCGATTAGACCTAACTTCTAATTAGTCTCTCTCTCTCTCTCTTATGTGTTGAGAACTCCACCTTCATATACACACGCGGTGTCAAGTCCTAGACGGTGAAGCGCTATAGTATTTGCCTTGATGAATATGTGCATACTCTTAGAGGGGTAACACGTGAGACCGTCACTCTGCTGGATCACAGTGCTGGATACGGGGAGTCGGCAACAACCTCACCCATAGGCTTGTGCGTGAGGATCTTCTACAGACTTCATCTACATCGTCATCGGCACCTCTCCCGCTACTATGGTGTCTGGTACACGATCTCGGAAATTAGATCTTGAAATTTATATTCACTTGTATCTGCATAGCAAGGTCTTGCTTGTTGCATAGAAAGTTTGGCCAAAAAAATTAATTCCCATTGCGAAACCCAACAGTGGTATCAGAGCGGTCTATGCGTAGGTACAAGATTCCATCTAGAGCACTGGTGAGTACGGGCATTGCATAAGTTCGTGCAAGTACGTTGGGAAGTTCACCAATGTTCAGATTATTTATAATTGCTTCCCAATGAACTTTGTTTGTTTTTTTCCGATGACATATCGAGATTTTTATAAACTAATGGGAATCCTAGGACATTCGAGTTGCCCCTGGAATATCTCGTCTAGTCCAAAGAAGTGCATTAGTAGCTTTGGGTCTCTTTATAGTCGGTCTCGTAACAACATTGTGGAAGGGGCATGTGTACTGGATCCACACGGGGTTCATGGTTATGAATAAGTTTAGATTGAGACTCTAGACATTTTCTTAATGTTTGTATTTGTTTCGTAGATCCTACAACCACACTAAAATATGCAAAACAAACGTTAGGAACGTCTAAATCTGTTTTGCAGGAAACGTGATGTGGTATAGTCTCGAAGTTTAGATTTTTGAGATGCTTTACCAAACACTGTTTTGTAGCTAGCAAACCATCCTAAACCCGATCATGGCGATGATGGGAAAGGAGAAGGATTGCACTTGTCGTGAACCTCGACATAGCACCACCAATGGAGGATTCGTTGGAGATGAAGGAGGACTATACTACATCACTATTTTTCTCGTGCATGTTTTATTATATTTTCTTTATGTCCCTTTGGTTGCGCAGTAGACGTGATTATTAGGGTGATTCGTCATAAAATATCAAGGTAGATCGTGCTCTTCCAACTGTAGAAACGTCAAACCAATTGAGGTCCGCGTTCATCACTTGTATCCAAGTGTCAACATGTTCTTATCATTGGGAGGCGAGCATCAAGATGATCCATGTTGATGACTTGTATCCAAGGGTCAGCATGAAATAACTTGATGCAGCAGGATCAGTTGGTTGTCTTGACGTTTAGGCATGATAATCATGAGCTCGGAACACACACACCGAAAGGTGAAGCGAAAATCACGGTGGTAGTAATTGGCAAGTTGGCCTACCCGTTGAGCTTATAATCTTATGATGTATCCATCCTTGGTTATAAGTTGAGTGTGGATTCCCTAATACATTAAATTCTGATCACGAGGAATATTAGATATAGTGGGAGAACATAGTTAATTATTTTAACAAGTTCTTAGAAAATAATTATGAACATGTCTAAGTGAATCATTAAATTGTTGTAGATCCATGGCTCGTAACACACATGATATTAACCTTGGCCCACTACTTGAGAAAAAACTACTTGCTGCCAATGGAAGTAACTATGCGGAATGGGTCCGTGCCATGAGAATTGTTCTCAGGGATATCAAGAAAAAGTATGTCCTCGATGCTCGATGACAATGCTTCTGATGCTGAAAAGGATGCACACACCTTGATGAGTGATGATGCAATAGTTGTTCAATGTCTCATGCTGACATGTATGTATCCTGAGTTGCAGAAATGATTTGATCGTACGTCCACATATGATATGATTGTTGCACTCACGGCCATGTACCAGACACAAGCCAAGAATGAACGTTATGAAATAACGAAGGCTTTGTGGTCATGTCACATGGCAGAAGGAAGCCTATTGAGCGAGCATGTAATCAAGATGTTTGGGTACGGGACTAGGCTTTAGGCTTTGGGATTTCCAATCCCGGCTGAGGTAACTACAGATTTGGTGTTGGATTCACTCCTTCCGTCTTACAACGGTTTCATCATAAATTACAACATGAATGGGATGGAGAAAACACCAAATTAGCTCCTTCCTATGTTGAAAACGGCTGAGGCTTGTGTGAGGATGGAAAAAATCAAGTAGTGATGGTTTCCCAGACTACACCAGAAGAAAAAGGGAAAAAGTGCTAAGGCACATAATAAGCCCAAGTTTTCTACACAGAGTAAGTCTAAATGCTTTTTCTGTAAAAAGAAAGGGAATTGGAAGAGGAACTCTAAAAGCTACCTCAAGCAAAAAGAAAAATTCACCAAAGGTTATAAAGGTATGAGAGTTATACCTAAATCATATTTGTCATTATTACTAGTATCTCTGGTGTATCGATTGCTAAAATTATTTTATGCATTTTATATAGGAGCTACGGAAAGTAAGGAGACAAAATAATAAAAGGTGTTGATGATCGTCAAGCTAGTCTCATAAAGGATCATCTAAGGATGAATACATCTCCAATTTTGTTTAATTTGAAAGATTTATGAGCTTTGGCTCATGTATTGTAATAAGGTCGCATGCTTGCGACGTAATACTCTTGTGGATTGGTCCTGGTGATCTTATGAGAATATTATAGATCAATCCCTTTATGGATGATCATATTACAAATATTTTAAAATAATGAAATATAATTTATTTTGAAATATTTTGTGATCAAGAAGTCAACGAGAAAAGAAAAACTTCACTAAATTCTTAGAAGTTATGTCTTAGCGATGTCTTGGAAGTTTCCAACTCATATTTGACTAAGTAGCAAAGTTAAACACTACGAAGGATTCTTTTGCAAATAAAGTTCTTAATATTACCAGTCGAATAGTATAGTAATTTAAGTTTTATTTTACCGCAAAATTATTATCTTTACTTTGTGTCGTAGTTTTGAAAGACAAACTATAAAGATACACATTAGTATTAGAATCTAAAAGTTTCTAAAATATCGAAACTTGGTCCGAAGACTAAAAGAACAAAATTATACTTTGTTGGTTGTTTCCAATTTCACATTGGAAATCCTCATATAATACCACCGTATAAGTAATAAAGTTTTGCTACTAGGGATATGTGATTCTCAAGGAACTAATTTTTTGTCGAATTTGGTGGGAGGATAGTATTTCTTGATGGGATTAGTGAATCTCTGGAAATAGTTAACAGAGTTGTGCAAGCGGAAGCGATTCCAATTTTCAATTCTTTTAGACTAAAACCGAGAGCCATTGTGGTTTGAGGCATGGCTGCTTATCAAGGAAAATACTTAACCATGAAAGCACATAAAAGTTTCAAGGCATCTTGAGTAAAGGATGTGCGTGTATTTAGTAAAGATAATCGAAGGGCTAAAAATATCCAAATGACTTCGAGTCAAAAAGTATTTTATACTGTTGAATTTTAGTTGAGAAACTTGAAGACATTCCTGTTGGAATAAAGGGGTCATAAAGCTTGCTTGTCCTAAATAGTTTTATGAAAAAACAAGAGTTGACTACTAAAGATCTCATGATCTATATAATAAGTCTTTATGAGAAATTAACAAAAAATCCTTTAAAGGAAAATTGATCGAGTTTGTGTACTAAAGTACAATTCGAAGTTTTTTTTTGTTAAATACAAAGTTTATTATACAAGGGCTAAATTTTTTTATACAAATAAAAGCCAGTAGGTATAAATTTTTGGAGTGGCAGTATAATTTTTGAAGAAAAACAAGAGTTGTTTTGACTTCATGGAAAGTTATATAAGTATGATTTTCTTTTAAGCTTGTGGGAGTTATTTTGATGATATCTAAATTATTAGAAATCATTAGAAGATTTTTTTGAAAAAAATTGTATCGTTGAAAATATTATTTTCTAAGATATATGTGATAGCAAAGTTATAAATTCACAAAGGATTAAAATCCTAAGTGAAAATCAATATAAGTGCTATAAATAAATGCATGAAGTTTTAAATGGAAATTTGAAACTTGAGAGAACTAGGTTATCAGCAGAAATTGGAATTTCGAGTGCAAAAGCTAATGTTGAAAATCATTGGTGAGCAATGATCAATGATTTCATTTATGATCATTGTAGAAATTCCTCAGACAATGCATTCTATCAAAACATATAAAAATAATAATTGTTGGACAATTAAATTTGGTTAAAGTTTAATTATCTCCAAATTATTATGATTATTCTCCTCAAACATATTTTAAAGATATTTCTTCAAAATAATGGAGAATAGGCTTGTAATGTAAGAGTTACATTATAAGAAATAACTTATGATATAAGTACATAATATTGAATGATAGTTATGTGATAAGTATTGACCAAGGATTATGATATAATATTATGATTATATGAATGGCAAGGGTTTAGAATTGCTTAATTGATGTAAGCATAAATTTATGAACACTACAACAATAGCAGTAAAGGGTAGAAGTTTAAATACTTCTAATGTTTTGGGCTACCGCTTCATTATATGGACTAGGTGTGTTATTTGATGAAAGATGCAGGATGATCTGTAATAAACGGTGAGACTGTATTGTTAATTGGCCTACGAAGGGTTCATCCAGAATAGTCTACACTGCATTTGATCTTATGATCAAGGGGTATTATGAAAGAAAGAGTTTCTTTATGATAACTTGTCTACAAGATATTGCAAGTGAGAATATTCAATTTAGAATATGCTAGAAGGAAATGCAATTTTTAGTTATCCATTCATGGAACTAAAAGAAGGCATTAAGGAGTTGGGATCTTCACCTAGATGCAATGATCAGAGTGTTTGACATCATCAACAACGGTGAAGAGGCTTGAGGACTCAAGAAAGTCAGTGGGAGCGCTAAAGAATATTTCTAATACTTTATGTGAACAACATATTGTTGACATAGTAAAAAGTTTCACTGGAATTATATTTCGAGGAAAGGAATAAAGGAAATGCAGTATAATTATTTCCACTTTGGAAGTGGGTAGGCGATGAACGTTTGAATGGAAAGGTCATGATAGAACTTGCCTACATGTGACAGAGTGTGGTTCTCGTTTTCCATCACTTGTCTATGTTGGATCAAACTTGTTAGTATCATAGTGATAAATTGTTGGAAACAACAATTAGCATCTTGGTGCAAACCGAGGGAAGTATTTCTTTTGAAATCTAATACTTATACAAGGCATGACTATTCATAGTGAATACAAAAAGAGAGATATGATGGGCAATATGAATGAATGATCAGATCAGTCATGTACGCCATAATATGTACACAAACCAAATATGAATTATGTTCTAAGTGTTATGAACATAAACCAAAGATGATCATGCTGATGATCAAGGATAAGATAACCTTATGAGAATATAAGGTACACTTAATAGTTGTGAGAAATTAAAAAACAAATTAGTGTAAATTATTACACTAATAAAAGGTTTATTGCATAATCACAAAAACCTATCAACTTAGTGTCAATAAGGTGGCATAGTTAAGATGGAAAATAAATTCCATTATTAAACTTGGATGGAAAATTCTGAAGTTTAACACTATGATAGAATCTATAACAGTAGCGGTAAGATGGGATGCACTTTGAAAGTGTAAATATCAAATGCTTAGATTTAAATTCTTCATAGAATTGGATGGGTTACTTTACAAAAGAAACAACAATGTTGTGAACAACAAACTGTATTCTTAGTTAAAACACCAAACATTTAAACCGTAAGAATCATTTGTGATCAAAGGGAGAAGTGTTTCTCCAAGATATGAAAATTACATGGACTTGAAGTTTTAGATCCAAGGACAGATTCTACACCACAATCAATACCGCAATACCATTGGGCGCTGAGCTAAGGAACATGATTATTTTTTCTTGTGCAAGTGGGAGACTATTGGATGTATGCTCAAGAGACAATAAAATACATCAATTTCATGATTAATGTATTATATTTTTTGTGCTATAACTGCTTTAGTCACTGTATATGAGATTCAGAGGAAAACCCATACACATGTGTCGAAATATTAACACACTGTTATGACCAGTTGTCATGTCTCACAAAAAAACTCATAAATATTAGATGAACACTGATACGTTACAAACGTTTCCATAATTTTTGATGCTCCATGCTTGTTTTCTACCCAATAAATTTTATTTTCCACATGTTTTCTATCGTTTTTCGGATGTTTTCATTGACTAACCTATTAACGAGATGCCCCAGGCCAGTTTTTGTTTTCTGTTGTTTTTTCTATTTCAGAAAAGTTCTTAAAGAAATATTCTCGGAAAGGGATGAAAATCCACGGAGATCATTTTTTACCCGGAACGAAGACGGGGTCCAAAGAAAAGACGGAGAGGGGACAAGGGGGCCCAGGGTGTGCCAGGTGCGGGTCCACCCTAAGCCGCGTCTAGTGGGCTCCTAGGCGCCCTGGCCACCGCCTCTTGTCGACTATTCGCATATAAATTGCCTTTAACCGTAAAAACACCGGGGAAAAATTTATTTTCCACAAAGCATACAAAGAGGCGCCTTCACCTCGAAAGTTCAATCTAGTGCTTCTGCAGCCCTGTTCCGGCACCCTGCCGGAGAGGGGAATAGTCATCGGAGGCCTCTACGTCGCCATGATCGCCTCCAGAGAGATGCGTGAGTAGTTCATCTCGGGATTACGGGTCCATAGCAGTAGCTAGATGGTTGTTCTCTCCCCTATGACTCCATGTTTAGAGTCTCATGAGATGCCTCACATGATCGAGACCACCGTTATGTAATTGTGCATGTTGTGTTTGTTGCGATCCAATGAACCATGAGATTATGATTATTTTGTTCATGTGAATATGAGTTTCTTCACTTATATTTGTAGAGAGTTTTATTCTTTTCTTGCAATGCTCTTCGGTGTTTATGATTACCTTGGCCACATAGTTGTTTTCACCTCCAAGAGAGGGTTTATATGCTAGATAGTGGGTTCATGCCTCCTTTACATCTATGCTCGAGTGACAGAAACGTCCCGGATGGGGGATGTGATGTTTCTACTAGGGAGAAAACAGAGGTGCTCTTTCCTACGGACAAGGACCAGTGCTTACATTATGTATTGTTCTTAATGCATTTATTTGTACACACAAAGCAATCACTTCGTTGTTGCAACTTAATACCTGAGAGATTTGCTGGATAACTTTCTTGAGGTGGACTTTTAGATATGGATGCATGCTGGATAGCAGTCCATATGTCTTGACGTAATGCCTACAATGTTAGAACCCGTGAATTATATCTCGTCATAATAGTGTTGTCATACGTTCATGATTTGTCAATTGCAAGCTATAATTTGTTCACCTAGAATGTTTGTTTTTTTTGGAGACACACCACTAGTGAACCTATGGCTCCGGTCCTATTTTCCTCATAATTGCAACCTTTTTTTTTGACAATAAACGGTAGGGAAGGCCCCTACAGTGGCAAAATTTTATAGATTTTTCAAAGAATATGTACAAAAGTGAGTTCTAGCTCAATTGCAAAGTGTCAAGCCGTTGCTGCATCCCCTCCTTGAGACTAGGCTTAGATCTACGCATCACCAAAGAAAAAGATTCTCTAAAAACCTAATACATATATCTAGATTGATGATTTGGTCACCAAAGATATGATTATTCCTGTGAATCTAAATGCTCCAACAACCACTGAGAAGTACTTCCTTGAAACAGATAATCTTATTTCTATTAGATCCATCCATCAGCAGCACAATAATGTTATTATCATTGTTCCATCCAATGTTGAGCTTATTCCAAAAAAGATCTCCTGAATTTGCAGTCAAAGAAAAGATGATCACTAGTCTCCAGATCACATATTTGGCATAAAACACATTCTTTAGACTCAATGTTGAAATTTTTTCTAGTAAGCAGGTCTCTGGTATTCAGTCTATCAAGTAGAAGGAGCCAAAAATAATAATTTTTTCCTTTGGAAGTTCTCTTGATTTCCAGATCCATTGGAATGGGGTAGGGGCAGTATCAGAAGGCATTAAAATTTCATATACTTTTATACAAGAATAATTACCATTCTAGGGAAGTGTCCATTGATCTTTATTTGAGTCAGCCTGATTAATATTGTTGATGTATAATTGAATATCATTTCTTTCATTATTAGCAATCATCGACACACATAATTGCAACCTTCTTTCAAGCACTTTTACAATTGTTTCCTCGCTGTTTTGTTTTTACTTTTATTACTTTTCAAGACTCTAGGCATTTAATTCTCTAGTTTTTAGAAAGACCGGAAGATTGACAACCTTCTCGAAAAGTTGCGGACAAGAGAGAGTTTGTGTTTGTGTGTAGGTTCCACGATTGTTGACGCGCCAGACAACAAGCAACCTTATCTAAGACTACAAAGTCCTACTGGTTCGATAACCCCGATTCCTTAATTGGGGGGAAATTTCCGCTGGACTACATCATACCTTCCGCTTGGGGTCTTCTAATGAGCGTGTGGTCACGTCAGCATCAAGTACTTTTTCTGGCGCCGTTGCCGGGGACTTCTAGCTTGCTGCAAGGGGAGTCTCACACTTCCACTCTCTTTCCTTATTTTTGTTCTTTCTTAATTTACTTTTTGTTAGTATTGTTTTCTCTTTATGTCCATCACTTTGGTCAATGCAACAAAGCTTCTTGATGATATGATGATAAATTATTCAGAGTGGCACACTGAGAGAGCTCCACAAGGTAAGAAGGTAAATTTTGTTGAGGAAACCTCCTCTTTAAGTGAAAGGCTTGATGCTATTATGTCTATGCTTGTTAATGGTAAAGCTCAAGTTGATCCTAATAATGTTCCTCTTTGGTTGCTCAAGAAGAGCATGTTGATGTAAACTTTATTAGAAATAATAATTTTAACAACAATGCTGATAGAAATAATTTTGGTGGAAACAATTATAAGCCTTATCCTCCTAATAATGGTTAGGGTAATTCTTATGAAAACTCCTACAATAGAAATAAAAGCTCTACCTCTGATCTTGAAAACATGCTTAGAGAATTTATTAGCACACAAACTGCTTTTAATAAATCTGTTGAGGGAAAGCTTGGTAAAATAGATGTTCTTACCGATAGCCTTGCCATTGATGTTGATTTTCTAAAACTAATTTTTTTTTCCACAAGATGTTAAACAAAGTAAAACTTTGAATGCCATTCAAGTTCGAATTGATGATAATGTTAGGTTGATGGCTGAATTACGTGCTAGGTGGGAAAGAGAAGATGAATTGGCTAAAAAGAATAATATTTCTAGAGTTTGCACTATTACAACCACTAGTAAAACTGAAGCTCCAAGTGCTAGTAAACCTCCTACTATCAATGGTAAAGTAGTTGGTGTTAATAAAGTCCCTACTCCTTTTGTGAAACATGCTAAATTGCCTCAAACTGCTGAAATTGCTCCTGATAAAAGTGTTGAAATTTTTAGAGATGTGGGAGATAATGGTCCCATTACTTTTGATGATAATAATATCGATTTTGATGATTGCAATATCTCCGAAGTTATTATGTTTCTACAAAATCTTGCTAGAAGTCCCAATTCTAGTGCCATGAATATGGCCTTTACTAAACATATTACCAATGCTCTCATGAAAGTTAAGGAGGAAAAGTTGAAACTTGAGACATATATCCCTAAAAAAGTAGATGATGGTTGGGATCCTATCATTAAGATAAAAATAAATTATTTTTATTGCAATGCTTTGTGTGATCTTGGTGCTAGTATCTCTTTTATGCATCAAAAGCTTTATAATATGCTTGATTTACCACCGTTGAACACTGTTATTTGGATGTTCATCTTGCTGATAATGCTAAGAAGAAACCTCTTGGTAGAATTGATTATGTTCTTATTATGGTTAACAATAACCTTGCCCCTGTTGATTTTGTTGTTATGAACATTGAATGCAATGCTTCTTGTCCTATTGTTTTGGGAAGACCTTTTCTTAGAACTGTTGGTGCTATTATTGATATGAAAGAGGGGAGTATTAAATATCAATTCCCCCTCAAGAAAGGTTTGGAACACTTTCCTAGAAAGAATATGAAGCTACCTTTTGACTATATTATTAGAGAAAAATATGATGTTGATGCTTCTTCGCTTGAAAATACTTGAGTTTCCCTTTTATGCCTAGTTGAAAGGCGTTAAAGAAAAGCGCTACCAGGAGACAACCCGTTTTATTTCGCTGTTTTCAACCCATTTTATTTCGTTTTCTTTGGTGTGATTTGAATCTGGGTGTTTTATATTTCCTTAGAAACTTTTTTTTGTTGAGCCAACTAAACCCTCTAGTGGAAAGTTGAGGCTATATTTCGGATTTCTGCGCAGGAAACAAATTTCTTCTGTCCACTGTTAATTCCGTAAAAATCACAGAAATTCAAAATGACCTGAGTTTTTGTGTGCTTAATACTGAGTTATATACACAACTTTTCTTAGTTTACCACTTTTTTATTTGAGCAACAGAAGATTTTTGAAAAAATCGATCTTTACCTGCTGTTCTGTTTTGACAGATTTCTGCCATTTATTGCATTTGCATCTTAATCTCTTTCTTTTGGTGTTCTTTTGAGAAAAAGAGTTTTAAAATAAGTTGTGACAGTAGATAATGTGTTTTTGAGTGTTATACTTGTGTTGAAACTGAACCATGTGAATTTATTATTTCAATTGCACTAACGTTGCTAATGAAGATTGTGAGAATTTTGGTGTGAAGGAAGTTTTCAAGGGTCAAGAGAAGAGGATGATATGATGTGACCAAGAAGAGTGAAAATCCTAAGCTTGGGGATGTCCCGGTGGTACATCCCAGAAAATTCCAAGAAGACTAAAGCGTATAAGATTGGGGATGCCCAAGGCATCCCCTTCTTCATCAACAAATTATCAGGTCACTTCTAGTGAAACTATATTTTTATTCGGTCCCATCTTATGTGCTTTACTTGGAGCATCTTTTATTTTTTGTTTTTATTTTGTTTTTGTTTTTTGTTTTTACTTTGTCAATAAGATTGGTTGGACCCCAGCATTATTTTATTGGAGAGTGAGACGCTCCGCTTTTTCATGAGAATACTTTGTATTCTTAATCTTTGTCTAGCTGCTGCATTTATTTACCTCCCATTTTGCATGCATCTCTTATTAGAATTGTTAATTTTAGTAGTGTTATGTGAGTACTCTCATGTTTTCTTGCTGTATCATAAAGAGTATTTTTGTTAAAGCATGTTTTGTATGGTGCTTGTTGGGAGAAAGAAAATTGTTGCTTGAAGTAGAATTTATAAAAGTGCTAGTAGAAGCTTGTATAGACTCTGGTGTAGCGCCCTACCTTTTGATAAAGATAGGACACCTATGTATCCTGCTATTCCCGGGATCTCTGATAGCATACACATGACAAAATGAAATATTCATTGCAATATTATCATTCTACATCGTTGATCCAGTGGATAAGAAATAAAATAGTCTTACAAATGGCATAGTAAACATGGACTAACCCAAATAACAAAGTTTGAAAGTAAACACAGCGGAAACAAATCTTCAATGAGCCTTCTTTACTTCATGCGCCACAGGCAGAACATGTTGAAGATAGACTCGAGATCCTAAACGAAATCCTCACTCGTCTTCAGATTCATCTGCACGTTGGAATCTGCAGCCCCCACGAGGGAGGAAGTCAGTACAAACAATGTACTGGAAAGTGACACTTGTATGGTGGAAGTTTTGAGGAATAAACTAGCTACATGATATTTGGCTGGTGGAGTCTGGGCTATTTGCATAAAGCCAATTTTGTCCTATATTTGATAAATCATTTTAATAAAAATGAAGACTTTAGTACAACCATCATGGCTAAATCCACCATGAAGGTTGACAGTTCATCATGGCTAAATCCACCATGAAGTTTGATAAATCATCATGGCTAAATCCACCATGAAGTTTGAAAATCGTCATGGCTAAATCCACCATGAAGTTTGATAAATCATCATGGCTAAATCCACCATGAGGTTTGATTGTGGCATCATGGCTAAATCCACCATGTTCCCTATAAAGGGTTTCTACCATGTTTTATATCATTCAGAAAAGATGAGGAGATCCTTCGGCACCAACTCTGTCTAGCTGCTCAACTTGCCCATAACCGGGGAAACGGCTAAGTTCTTAGATTTTAACTCTGCAGAGGTTGTGCACTTTCACCTTGAGTCTCATCCTCCCCGAGGGAAGAATGAGACAAGATATTTGGGAAGAGGGATTCAACCATACCAGTATTGACTCGTTGCTCCTAAAATTCTACCACCCCTTGTCAATACAACAGGAGAAACCCGCACAACTTACTTAATCTTGGCAGAGCCCATATTACCTCAAGGCCGCACTAGAAGCTAACTATACAGTGAAGACCTACAAATCTCTGTAATCCTGGGTGGAATCCACAAGTGTACCCTCACGTGATAACCACCACATCCATGGCTAAGTCCACCATGAACATGGTCCTGAGTAGCCACTCAACATAATCCTTTCATATTAATCCACCCAGGTGTGTCATTGGGTTGTTAATTTTCAATTTTAAAAACATCACAACCCAACAAGTAGTAGCAATAGTTGTGATAGCAATTCTGGTATAGCTAAACTAGTACCTAGCAGGGGTTTTCAGGTTGGCTGCACACTACTAGGTTTTCTGAGCATAGCATACTTGGAAAATAATTGAAAACACCTAAGATGCATACTACTGAAAACTCTAATGCAACATAAAAAGGTGGGACATGAGCATCACTTGCCTTGTGGATGTTGGTATAGAAACACTCTCTTCACAAATTGAACGTTTATCTCCGTACAATCTAAACAATACAAATAAATAACAATAAACAAGAAATTCACTAACAAGCAAACAAATAAAAAAAAAATATACAATACAGAAGCATAACACGTTATTCAACTTGATTAGTGTTAACATGGACAAGGTTTTGACACATAATTCAATATGTAAAAAGAATTATGATGGTATGGTTATTTTTTTATCTTTTATGAAAAAGTTCAAGTTTATCACAATAATTCAATTTATAAAATGGAATGATAGTGGTTTGGGTTAGGTTTAACACGCAATTCAATTTGCAAAAAGAATTATGGGAGAAGGGGTTTACGTATAGCTTAGGATGTGGGTTGATCAAGGAATAAAATTTTACTCAATATACAAAATAAGTGGATGTGATATGGTTTAGGGTTTTAGAAAACAAATCCATGATGAACATGATTTATTCCATGGCTTTGGGTACTAGGGTTTCAAGCAATTCACAACATGACTTGTAAATTTACAAAGGGTTTTGGGTTATTGGTTTCTAGTCCAAAGGTTATTTTTCATATGGTCAACATTACATGGGTGTTTGTTTTGATCAAAATGATCATACCACAATTTCCCTAAAGAGGGTTTCATCAAGAACAGTTAAGGTATAAAGGTTGACTGCTATGGATGGTTTATATGGCAAAGATTCCATGTAATGAGTTCTATGGTCACAAATAGGATGGGTACTGGTTTCTATGGTCTAAGGTTACTAAATGGAACAAATTTCCAGAAGAAAACTAACTAAAAGTATTTATAGGATTAAAACTAGGTGCAAAACACTCAAATGACTATTTAAATTCTAATCTCCGTTTTAATTGGTTCAATTATTATTTTGGGACAGAGGGTATGAAAGTAAATATTCCAAGGATTCCAAAAATATTTAATTTGCAATTTTTGGGTTTGTAGAATTTGAATTATGCCAGAATTCATTAAACACGCATATTTAAATTTGAACCAATTTAAGTTTGTCAAATTTGAATTTCGACAGTGCCAAAAGTTTCTACATGTTTAGGAGATTTCAAAAAGTCCAAGTTTGCTAAATTTGGCCTTATGGTTAAAAAGTTATGATGATTTGAATTTTCAGGGGCTATTCTGTAAAATGCCAATTGATTCTCTATTCGGAATAAAACAGAAAAAGAACTGGCCACGTGGCGCTCTCCTGTTGGCTGGATTTGCTGACTGGGCGCTGACTATGCGCTGGCGTGGCTGCTGACTGCGCAAGCCATGCGGCTATTTCTTACTCGGCGATACCCCTTCGCTAAAGGGGTCTAATCTGGACCGTCAAAAGCAAATCGAGCGGCGGAGGGGAGAGAGAGGACCTCACCGGAGGCGGGGTGGCCGGAAAATGGTCCCGCGGCGGCGCGTGGCTCGGGAGTTCGCCGGAGTTGGAGCTCCAGTCGTTGTCGAGCTCAACAGAGGCGATGGCGGGCTTCAGCGTGGATTGGCGAACGTGATGGATACCACGACGAGCTCCCTAGCTTCCAAGAATGGCAGCGATCCACGAACGGGGGCGGCGCGGCTCCGGTGAGATGCAGGATGTCACGGCACGCCCATCTCTGTGCACGAAAAGGTTAGAAAGGGGGTTAGGGGGACTCGCGGGGTCACGGGGATTCGAATGGATGGGATCTGAGGATCGGCCGCTTGCTCACCTGGCCGAAAATGGAAATTTCTTCCGGCGGTTGTGATGAACACCGGCGAGCGATTCCGGTGGCGTGGGATCGAGAGAGAGGGAGAAAACAGAGGGGAAACCGAGAGGGGGGCGGGGCTACTGTCGTGGGATAATCACGGCAGACGTTACCGGGGGTAACTGATCTTGGGGCAAGACGACACAGGCGTTTGGGAGAGGGTTTAGCTCAGAGGAAAACATGGTGCAACTCGATCTGGTAGCCGGCAATCAAAGTCGCCGAGTCTCCGATCTTTATATAATAACTCAACTCTGGGATTACACTAGATGCCCGATATCAGGCGATATTGCTAGGGTTCTTAGGTCTCTGCCTAAACTAGACCTGGGGGTCGGTTTATAAAGCACCCGTACCCCCTGGCTTACCCTCCAAGGCGCACCCTGGATCCTACCCGGACACGGCGCACAAACCCTAACTTTCCTTTACAGTAACCCACAATCCGGGTTACCGGGCCTACAAGCTTGGGCCCTCCACTAGTTTCCTTATCCTTAGCCGGATCCTGCGCAGCGTCCTTTGGGCCGGGTTACTCCTTGGAGTTTGGCCTACCGGGTTATCATCCCTCCATCAGTAGTCCCCAGAATAGCCTGGGCTTCATGGATCCTCCTTGAAGCGCTCGCTATTCCCTGCAAAGATATCAAACACATAGGCATGTGGAGGCCGGGTTAAGATGCTTTGATAAGTGGCTAGGCCTAGCTCCATGGTGGCCATATAGTAACCCGGGCTTTCCCCAAACTCTTTGGTTTAATTTTCCAGGTCCAAACCCTAATAAAAATGTCAAGATTCCATACTTGATAATTGACCTGATATCACGGGATGGATCTCTTTCTCCTTTTCGCTCAGATCCCCTGCTCAACATTTAGAGCGCATCTCGCCAAAACTCGAATAAATAGCCGTTTACTTCCGCAACTCCCGGCTCCCGCTCGCTGAACCGGGCTTATCCATTCGCGCTATAAATAGGCTCCTTGGGGGTAATCCGAACCCTAACGGCTCATTTCCCCCCACTCTGCTTCCTTTCTTCCTCCGCGCTCATCCTCACTGAGCTCCACCACGGAAATCCCGCGCGCATCACCGGAGCCCATTGGCCGGAGGCTGCGCTCCGCCACAGCTCGCCCCGCGCCGCCGCCAAGATCCACCGGCAAATCTCCATCCGGCCCGTCAGGAACCGCGAAAGGACACCAGGCTTGCGCCATCTGCCTCCGCAAGGCTTCACTCAGATCACCTCCGGTAAGCCTCTTGCACCCATTAATTTGCCCTTGCAATTTTTGATTTCACCTTAGATTAGATCCAAATCGACCCGCCAATGATTTCTCGGCCATGCCGAATTAGGTTGCTAGTATTCTTTCTAGCTCGCCCAATAGATAAGTTATGGATTCCAATCCACTCTCCTACTACCTGCAATTGCTAATTTCGCCACAAATCTGAAGATAGAATTCCCAATCTGGGCCCAAACCACTCAAAATTTCCGCCTTGGCCTCAATCACCCGGCTAGTCCTCCCCTTTCCAGTTCCTTTTATTCGCGCTAAGTACCCGTGTAGCCATCCATCGTCCTCAAAAGTTCCTTCAACGCTTAGACCCCCATAATTTTCGCCATAACACTTGACACCCGGATAATTCGAACTTTACTCTGCGAGCTAACAAATGGCATTCTTGGGGAGGACGCGGGCGTGCGAGGAAGGTTCCATCGTGGTGGACGTGGGTGCGGGTAGGGATCGTGGGCGAGAGAGGCAGCAGTTGGAGGTGGGGGATGATGCGTGACGTCACCACGACGTCGGGTGGGGTCCATCGATCGGTGACAGAGACAGAGGGAGGGCTGGGGCGGTTAGCGGGGCTGGTTGGGCTGCTTTGCCTGCGCGCGTGCGGTAGATAGCGGGGGTGGGCTCCTGGGCTGCCTCGCCTTTTTTTCTTCTTCTTTTTTGTTTTGTTATTTTTCTTTTAATAACTATTGCATAAAAGCTTCAAATAATCTCAAACCAATTTCTAAATTCTTGTAAAAACTTTATCTTTCAATTTGATGCATGTTTGTGTTGTTTTCAACACTTTTACATTTTAAATTTTGAATATATGGATAATGCCTTAATGATATTAAAAATCATTTTTAAATAGAAAATAGTAAATGATTGGAAAATGTTTGTATAAAATTACATAGACATTTCATAAGTAAAATATTTCTTTCCAAACTCATTTCTACTTGTTTTATAATTTCAACAAAATAATTAAAATATCAGAAAACACAAATAGCTACTTAATGACGTTTTCTAAAATAGAAAATAATAAATAATTGGAATTTGGGTTTAAGAAAAGAAAAGGTAGTTTAAATTCTTAATTCCAATTTCATTGAAATGTGGTTTGTTTTCTTTTGTTTCTTGCATATCATTTGGTTTTTGGTGACTTGTTTAACATGAAAACAAAAGTTTCAATTTTTTGTGATTTTTGTACTTTCCAATAATCACGGATGTTACAGACTACCACCCTTAAAAGAAATCTCGTCCCGAGATTTGGGAAGGCTATAAAGAAAGATAGGTTTGGGTAACTGGGTTTACTCAAGTTGGGTGGGCTACCACCCTTAAAAGAAACTTTTGTGGGTGAGCTAAAGCTCTTGTCTAACTGGTTACTAGGTTTACAATATCCTCAGCTGGGGTCATACGTCCTCATCCATATTATTCTTGTATAGCATACATCAACTCCTTGTTGGTATTTTGGAATCTTAGTCCATGTTTTCATCATGTAGTTATCTATGTAGGTCTTAGTCTATGTGTCCATATTCACCTCCAATGTGATGAGTCTATTCATATAGCTTGAAGTGTGGTTTTACTCAAGATGGTTTGAGTAGAACTTTTCCTTGCATTAGAGTTGCAGACCAACATATGTCTGTTGAGTTACCTTTGACACTAAGGGGTCACTCTTTGGGTCAATCAGGAGTCATTGGTCAGTCTAACCTTCTGTTCAGCTTCTTGGATCATGTGAGGACCAAAGAAATTCCGTTCTTTTAGACCACCCCATAGCAAAGGTGTGGTGCATTTCTTTCCATACAGAGCTTCAAATGGTGTCATCTCGATACTAGCTTGATAACTATTATTGTAAGATAATTCTTCATATGGCAAGTTTTCATCCCAACTAGATCCATAGTCTAATGTACATGCTCTCAGCATATCCTCTAGAATCTGATTCACCCTCTTAGTCAGACCATCTGTTTGAGAATGATACGTTGTGCTGAACTCCAGTCTGGTTCCTAAGGACTCATGTTGTTGCTTCCAAAAGTGTGAGGTAAACAGGGTACCCCTATCAGACACAATACTCTTTGTAACACCATGAAGTCAGACAATCTTCTTGAGGTATATATCAGCCAACTTAGCACTAGTGTAAGTGGTCTTTACTGGTACAAAGTGTGCTATCTTTGTCAGACGATCAACCACTTCCCAAATTGAACCATACTCTGATTTGGTTCGAGGTAATCCTGTGATAAAGTTCATACCAATTTGCTCCCAATTTCCTTCGCGATCTTTCCTCATGTTGTTGTATCTCTTGAATGCAAACACCATGCTATTTCTAATGAAACTCTCATGGTAGGCTATATATTCCATTACATGATTCCTCAAGGATTGGCTTTGTCCTCACCGAAGTTTAGTACGTTTCGGCAACACTTTCCTAACAAAGGGTTATAATAATATTCTACCATTCTATGATTCAAGCTTATTAACGTCGTCTCTCTAATAGGTATGTCACTCAAATTTACCATTCCTCATAGCAAGAGTTAATAATGTGAGTATTCATCATGAGGGCTAATCCATGTTGCACTCAATCATTGCTTTGTATTTAGATTGGTGAATCTCGTATTATAACACTAGGTCACCTTACTTGTCTGTCAGAAATTCTCCAATCTGTAAGACAAACCTGAACTAAACTATCGTTTCTCCAACTAGTGGGGTTGCGTAAACTCTTTGCACCTCCAGTTGAATAGTTGCATCTTCTTCATAAGTCCTTCTATTGTATAAAGCTATCCCAAAACTTAGCTCATGTGTATCATAGTCCATATGTCCATTACCACTTGTTGGTAAACTTGCCGCTCCTTATGATGGTGGGGGCTTGATCATGGATTTGATTGTTCCTTCACACAGAAGAACAGAATCCTGAGATCTTTGGTATTCCTCAATTGGATGGTTGTGTCAAAAGGTGCTCTTGGGTGTCAAGTCAGCTGTTGCATTCCAATTTAGAAACTCACTATGGTTGGTAAAGGGGTATGGTGTTGGGTTTGGTTTGGTTTAGCATGGATGAGTAGAGATTTAGAAAGGGACTAAAGAAGGTTCCTACCCAACACAACAGATCAAGGCAAAACATCTTACAAACAACATCTAACAAGCATATACCAAACATTCATCACTCCAATTATCAAGGTTTAACAAACAACCTAGTATTTTCATAACACACATAGTTTTATGATCAATACACTAACACATTAACGTTGTTCTAACAAGGTAACTAGATTGGTGTTCTCATCTATATCTTCTTGAGTTTCTTCAAATCCTCCTCTCATTGTTTTGAGCTGTTTTGTTGCGAAGTTTGGGTATAAATCCAAGTTTCTTCAATGGTCTTGAGTGTAGATCTTCATGTTGAAACCAAAAGGTCATGTGAAAACTATTCCTTTCATTCCATGATTTTTCACCAACCTTGTCTTGATGGAAAACAAGAGGTAGGTCATCTATAACGAGAGAAGAATATTTTGAAGGTGAATAATAGATGAGAGGATATGAGAAAGGTTAAGGTGTGATGTTTTGTTTCTATATGTTTGAAGAAAGTAGATTTTCAATCCTAGGGTCTTTTCCTAGTTCTAATCCAAACTTAGGGTCTCGATCCTACATGCAACACTATGCTCTGATACCATTTTGTAGCGCCCTACCTTTTGAGAAAGATAGAACACCTGTGTATCCTACTATTCCCGGGATCTCTGATAGCATACACATGACAAAATGAAATATTCATTGCAATATCATCATTCTACATCGTTGATCCAGTGGATAAGAAATAAAATAGTCTTACAAAATGGCATAGTAAACATGGACGAGCCCAAATAACAAAGTTCGAAAGTAAACACAGCGGAAACAAATCTTCAATGAGCCTTCTTTACTTCATGCGCCACATGCAGAACATGTTGGCGATAGACTCGAGATCCTAAACGAAATCCTCACTCGTGTTCAGATTCATCTGCACATTGGAATATGCAGCCCCCACGAGGGAGGAAGTCAGTACAAACAATGTACTAGCAAGTGACACTTGTATGGTGGCAGTTTTGAGGAATAAACTAGCTACATGATATTTGGCTGGTGGAGTCTGGGCTATTTGCATAAAGCCAATTTTGTCCTATATTTGATAAATCATTTTAATAAAAATGAAGACTTTAGTACAACCATCATGGCTAAATCCACCATGAAGGTTGACAGTTCATCATGGCTAAATCCACCATGAAGTTTGATAAATCGTCATGGCTAAATCCACCATGAAGTTTGAAAATCTTCATGGCTAATTCCACCATGAAGTTTGATAAATCATCATGGCTAAATCCACCATGAGGTTTGATTGTGGCATCATGGCTAAATCCACCATGTGCCCTATAAAGGGTTTCTACCATGTTTTATATCATTCAGAAAAGATGAGGATATCCTTCGGCACCAACTCTGTCTAGCTGCTCAACTGGCCCATAACCGGGGACACGGCTAAGATCTTAGTTTTTAACTCTGCAGAGGTTGTGCACTTTCACCTTGAGACTCATCCTCCCCGAGGGAAGAATGAGACAAGATCTTTAGGAAGAGGGACTCAACCATACCAGTATTGACTCGTTGCTCCTAAATTTCTACCACCCCTTGTCAATACAACAGGAGGAACCCCCACAACTTACTTAATCTTGGCAGAGCCCATATTACCTCAAGGCTGCACTTCAAGCTAACTATACAGTGAAGACCTACAAATCTCTTTAATTCTGGGTGTCAATCCACAAGTGTACCCTCAGGTGATAACCACCACATCCATGGCTAAATCCACCATGAACATGGTCCTGAGTAGCCACTCAACATAATCCTTTCATACCAATCCACCCTGGTGTTTCATTGGGTTGTTAATTTTCAATTTTCAAAACATCACAACCCAACAAGTAGCATCACTAGTTGTGATAGCAATTCTGGTATAGCTAAACTAGTACCTAGCAGGGGTTTTCAGGTTGGCTACACACTACTAGGTTTTCTGAGCATAACATACTTGTAAAATAATTGAAAACACCTAAGATGCATACTACTGAAAACTCTAATGCAACATAAAAAGGTGGGACATGAGCATCACTTTCATTGTGGATGTAGGTATAGAAACACTCTCTTCACAAATTGAACGTTTCTCTCCGTACAATCTAAACAATACAAATAAATAACAATAAAGAAGAAATTCACTAACAAGAAAACAAATACAACAAAATATACAATACAGAAGCATAACAAGTTATTCAACTTGATTAGTGTTAACATAGACAAGGTTTTGACACATAATTCAATATGTAAAAAGAATTATGATGGGATGGTTATTGTTTTGTCTTTTATGGACAAGTTCAAGTTTATCACAATAATTCAATTTATAAAATGGAATGATAGTGGTTTGGGTTAGGTTTAACACGCAATTCAATTTGCAAAAAGAATTATGGGAGAAGGGGTTTAGGTATAGCTTCGGATGTGGGTTGATCAAGGAATAACATTTTACTCAATATACAAAATAAGTGGATGTGATATGGTTTAGGGTTTTAGAAAACAAATCCATGATGAACATGATTTATTCCATGGCTTTGGGTACTAGGGTTTCAAGCAATTCACAACATGACCTGTAAATTTACAAAGGGTTTTGGGTTATTGGTTTCTGGTCCAAAGGTTATTTTCCATATGGTCAACATTACATGGGTGTTGGTTTTGATCAAAATGATCATACCACATGTCGGATATATACCAAATAGGGGTATAGAAGATGGTAGACAAAGTGCCGGATTACCAGGGTGGCCTAAGTGGTAGTGGGCTTAGGTCCATTAGGCGGCCCAGTAATCCGACGCACAGAAGCCGGATTCTAGAAGAACCCGGATCACGGTCCATGTGATCTGGCTTGGAGGAGAAGACGGATTCCTTGCTTTCCAAGTTACAAGTTACCGTAGTTTTCTAGGTTTCCTATTCTGTAAGCCCTAATCCGGCTATTATATAAAGCCGGACGGGAGATAAACCAAGAGAGAGAGAGATAACAGAGAAGCTCTGCGCCATCTCGCCGAGAAGCTCATCCTCGTCGAGTAGCTTAGATCTAAACCCTCACATTGTAACCCAGTTTACGGGCTTTAGTCCCAATTAGTGAGAAGTGCAGGAGTAGGCACGTCGTACTGTCGCGACGTACCGAACCTGGGTAAAATCCTGTGTTCTGTGTTACTACGCTATCCCGTTACCCCACGTCTCTACCGTAGTCTCATGGCACCCCCGTCTATGAAAACTACTACGATGTATCGACAGTTGGCGCCCACCATGGGGCAAACGACGTCAGGCGTAAGATTCCGATCTGGGATACTTGGCGGAATCGGAAGATCAATCACTGTCGGAAGCTTGGAGTTCGACAACGACGTCGGGCGCTTCCTTGACAACGGATCCTACATACCGGCGCAAAACCACCTGGTAAGTGCCTGCGTGTTACCGGTAGGATCTGCTAACATCTTTATCGGGCTAACTGCAGAAGCAATGGGGTTTTGCGGTGGAAGCAAATTTATCCCACCCGCCCTATACCCAGTCGAAGATGACTATGATACCGGATTCTGCTCAGATCGCCGACAAAAAAGTGATACACACTTTATCGGCATGGTGCAATCCGAAATCGCCGAAAACACGGATGACGGAAATCCCGTGCAAGAGGCAGACAACAACGCACCCGTCATGGAGACGGAAGATCAAACACCCGTCACAGAGGCGGAAGATCCGACATCCGTCAACAAGACGATGAACTCGGAAGCAGAATCCGTGCTTGCCGCCATTGAGGCGAGATTGGAGTCGGAAACCGGATCGGATAACTTCGACTCCGAAGACGAAGATGAGGACGCCTTCGTAAGAAAGGTTAAGTCCTTTTAAGAGGGATTCCATGAAGTTCTAATGGCGAAACCGGCTGATACCACGGACGCCGGCAGCCAGGAAAGCCCTAAAACCCCTCCGCCAGAGGAAGAGAGAGAAGACGGAGAAACTTCTCCAGTATTCCCCAGTGTCAAGGAGATGACAAAAGACGAACCTGTCAAAAAACCTCCCTCTTTCAAGAAAAAGCACCGTGCTACTAAAAAACTCCAATACAAAATTCGGAAGAAAAAATTAGCTGATCTCGCTGATGAAAACCTGGAAGTTGGACATGTTAGCGGAACAAAGCCTGCGGAGAAGAAATCCAAAGAAATCACTGCTTCGCCAATGACGGAACAGGAAGAGCAAGAGCTATTGCAAACACCAGTGGGACCAGACGAACCCCCTGAGATGCTGGAAGCCAGGAGACAAGCTTTCCAACGGCAACAACAACATCTACTCAGATCTCGGCAACATCTCCAACAAACCCATAATGACATCAAGGTCATGAAGGAAGAAATAGAGGAGTACGAGAGAAAGAATAGATCAGCGTTAAAACCTACTAGGTTACCCGGAATCGCAAGACCGGAAGAACTGTCGCCAAAAGAAAGGTTCCATAACCCATCTTGGCAAAAGCAGGTAAACGGCAAAGATGCCAAGGGCGAACCAATATACAAGACCGCAGCAGAAAACGCGGAAGCAGCGTTCGCGATTCTTAACAACGATCTGTATTCCAACGGGGAAAAACTCCAAGGGGTGTATGCTTTCCTAGGAAAAGCATTGCAACAACAACAGCGCGCCCAAGAGCGATCAGGGAGGCTGCATGATAACTCCGCCCTATGCAAGACAGCTACTTGCGCTGCTGGAGCACCTGGACCGGAAGAACCCGGGGATTCAGATAATTCAAAAGATAAAAAAGAGGATCCGAGAAAGGACAAGAAAAACCCCGACAACCGGGATGCAGCGTCTAGGACCGGATCCCATCTCCCGAAAGATGGGCATAAACCCCATGATCGGGAAGACAAACACCGGAAGGACGGCAAAATAATGCCACCTCCGAGAAACCCAGCTGAGAAAGCTGGAAGATACGATATACCTCACAGGCGTGAGAGATCCCGGACACCGCCTAAGGACAAAGAAAGACATAGGAGTAGAACTCCGCCTAATCCAAAAGGGCGTGATCACGGAAGAGATAGAAACAATCCCGGAAAAGCGCGTTCGCGCAACAATGGAAGAGAAAGGAGCAGATCCCCTTCTGTCCATTCAGCCGGAAGATATTCTGCACACATTGACAGAGCAGAAAAGGATGATCTATACTTTGGTCCTAAGTGTTTTACCGACAGGATCCGAAGAATAACGCTGCATTCTGGCTTTGCCAAGGTCGGTCCAACGTACCAGAAATACACCGGCAGCACAAACCCGGATACCTGGCTCTCGGATTACTATACAGCCGTCCAGATCAACAATGGGACAGACTTGGAAGCTGTCAAGTTTCTTCCCCTAATGCTGCTGGACGGAGCCAGAGATTGGATCAATGGATTACCATCAAGGACAGTCGACAGCTGGGATGATATGGCTAGAGTATTCACTCAGCATTTCTGGGGAACGTACAAACGCCCGAACAACATCAACCAGCTAAACCGTTGCATGCAATTTGAGGATGAACCATACGTGGATTTCATCTCCAGATGGACAGCAATGAAGAATAGTTTCTCTGGAGTAACTGACGTACAAGCAATGCATGCTTTCGTCAATGGCCTCAAACCCGGACTCGTACCGTTCATGGTTGGTTCCAAAAAGCACAAGGATCTCGGATCTATGCTTACAACCGCCAATGAGCATGCTGCAGCCGAGGATGACATCAGAGCAAGAGGAGGCAATATTGAATCACTGATACTTGCCAAGAAAACCCCTCGTTCTGACAAAAAAGCCACTCCAGAAACAACGACGAAACCCAAAGAGGTGAACATAGCCTTTGGAGGAGAAAAGGGAAACAAGTGGAAAGGACGCAACCCAGATCCAATCAACTACACTCCAGAGGAGTGGGAAAGGATTAAGTCGGAACCTTGTGTTCACCACTCGCAATTTGGGAAACCCACCCATACAAACGCGCAATGCCGGTTAAATAAGCACATGAAAGGCAGTGCAGGGTCCGGAAATAAAGGGAAGGGTTCCAAAAGGAAACCCGCCAAACAAAAGCCAGAAGCTGACAAAGAAGACAGTGAATCGGACACTAACGAAAAAATCCAGGAACAACAGCGTAAAGGCGAACCCAAGTTTCCGAGAGTTGATGGAGAAGCAATGCTAACTTTCTTAGCAACCCCGTCAGCAAAGGTGGCAAAAAGAACACTTCGAGAACTAAACGCGGTTGTTCCGGCAACCCCGAAATTCTTGAAGTACTCCAACACACCGATAATCTGGGATCAGTCTGATCATCCCGGAAATATCCCTGAACCCGGCACACAAGCTCTTGTTGTAAGCCCTATTGTTCAAAATACTAGGCTAAGAAGAGTGCTGATGGATGGAGGATCCAGCATTAACATAATGTACCTGGATACACTGAAGCATCTGAAGATTTCCGAGTCTCAGCTCAACTATAGCAACATACGCTTCCATGGTATTGTCCCTGGCAGGCAAGCACGATCCCTAGGAGAAATTTCCCTAGATGTCACCTTCGGAGATAAAGATCACTTCCGGCAGGAAAAAGTATCCTTCGAAGTAGTGCCGTTCGAAAGCGTGTATCACGCAATACTCGGACGTCCAGCTTTCGCCAAATTCATGGCAAGATCCTGTTATATTTATAACAAGCTGAAGATGCCAAGACCCAAAGGAGGAGTAATCACTATAGCTGGTGATTTCAAGCTGGCAAACGAGTTGGAGAAAGAAAACGCCCTTTGCGCTCAGAGAGTCATAGCAAAGGAAGAACTGAAGGAATTAGCCAAGGAGGTATCGCCGTCAGAAATGCCGGCATGAAAAGAAACTCGGAAGCCAACAGACAGCTTCAAGGCATCCGAGAATACAAGACAAGTAATCCTAGATCCCAAAGATCCGACAAAATTTGTCGTCGTAGGGACTGGGATGACTGACAAATAGGAAGGCGAGCTCATCAAGTTCCTCCGTGAGAACTGAGATATTTTTGCCTGGTGTCCAGCTGACATGCCAGGTGTACCCAGGGAACTTGCTGAGCACCAACTTAAGGTTATTCCTGGATCAAAACCCGTCAAACAAGGTCTCCGTCGATTTGACGGAAGAAGACGGAAGGCTATTAGCAAGGAAATTATCCGTCTTTTAGCAGCGGATTTCATCAAGGAAGTAATCCATACTGACTGGTCCGCAAATCCGGTATTAGTACCGAAGAAAGACACTACTGCTCTTAGAATGTGTATAGATTACACAGGCTTGAACAAATTGTGTCCGAAAGATAGGTTTGCATTACCGCGAATCGATCAAATAATAGATGCCACCGCAGGCTCTGAGCTTTTGTGCTTTTTGGATGCATACTCGAGGTACCACCAAATACGCATGAAAAAGGAAGATCAAATTAAGACTTCTTTCATAACCCCATACGGGACGTACTATTACGTAACTGTCGGGGGGTTACCCCCGAGTAGGGTAAAGACAGGTGGTAAAGACCGCTTACAGAAGAGAGGTTTGGTCGAGTAGCCGACTACCGGGTACTCGCTACCCGGTAGACTGCTACTCGGTCTCACCTCAAGATGACCAGAAGGAGATATCAGTCAAGTTCTACCCTGTCGAGTAGAAGGTTTGGCCCGAGTACAATTGGCGGGAACCTTTGGCGGGAAACTACTCGGGCAGGAAGTCAAAGGAGCCGTTCTGACACAGGATCCCGCGTATCCTGGGTCCGTACTTGGCAGCATTCGAACTACTGTTCACGTGGGGACGGCCTGCCTGACAGTGACAGCATGGAAGCAGTCGGTGGCAGGATAAGGGGGGCCTACTCTGTGCCTAGGTACAGTGATACCAGTCTGTCCCCTAGTTTTGCCCAACGACTTTACAGAAGCAGCCAAGATCAACGACCAAAGCTGTCAGCGGGTACTCGGAGAAAGGACAGTGTGCACACTATGTCGACACTTGTCTAGGATTTGGACGTATCCGGCTGGGCACCGTGTATATAAGGTGCCCCGCCGCCTCCTGCGCGAGGCATGCTCTCACATGCTCCCAGACAGGCTCATAGTGAACCCTAGAAACCCTAAGTCCTTGACCTAGCTCTACTCGGAGAGGGGCAAGGGGCTACTCGGTAGCGATATCGTTTGTATTGTACCTACTCGGAGAGACATCGTAATACATAGAGAAAGGCAGGAGTAGGGGTTTTACCTCCTCACGAGGGCCCTGAACCTGGGTACATCGTGCTGTTTGTGTTGTGTGGATCTCACCTCACGCGGCTACTCGTCGCGTAATCCCTCCCCGGACACCTCCAGCGTCCATCGTTCCCACATCTTTAGCCATCCCATGGCATCTGCCGTGACACCACCACGACAGTTGGCGCCCACCGTGGGGCAACCAGCGGCGCTGGCTGGAGTTTCTGTTCGGACGGGATCTTCATTGGCGGAGCGCGTAGTTTGTGGCCTTGTCCACAGATTCGGCTCCTTCGACTTCGTCACCGACAACGCCGGCTGTTTCGGCGGCATGGCCATGCCGGAGGGCGGCTCGGTGATCTCCTTCGGCTCGCATCTCGTCTACGTCGCCACCGTCGCCAACAGCGCCTACCCCGAGCTGGTGCAGGACGCGGAGGATCCTCCCGCGGTGGTTGCTGCTCGCGGAAGGCCTGCATGCAGCTCCGCATGCTGCGCTGAGGTGATGGTGACGGGCTTGGCGGCAAACACTGGCGCAGCTGCTACTGGCGCTGCGGCCGTCGTCGAGGAGGTTGACGACCCGCCCGCGGGTGGCAGGACCCACCGGCCTTACGAGAAGGAGAGCAACTTGCCGCCTTCCACGTCTACGGTCATCCCCGCGTCAGCTGCGCGAACTGGCATGCCCACGCCCACCGACGTCGAGCTCCTAGCCGCGAGGGAGCAGCTCGAGCGGCAACGCCAGGAGCTGCTCGCCGAGCAGGCGGAGTTGGAGAAGATCAGGCTCGAGCTGAGTCTAGACCAGCTCGAGTACAACAAGGCTCACGGCTTCACGCCGGTGGCCAGGAGGCCTAGCAGGGTAGGCGCTACGCGGCGCAACCTGGGCGCCGAGATGGCGACTGTTGCGGAGGAGCCCGCGCAGTCTGCCACCGCGAACACCTTCACAAGGCCGAGGTACAGCACGCCCGCCAAGACGCTCCGAGCTGCGCAGGCTGTGGCTGCCGAGTTGCCGCGCCTAGATGGAGAGGCGCGTCTCAGGCAGCAGGAGAGGCTTAACGAGTTGGTGCTGGAGGCCGCCAGGCAGAACGAGGAGTTCCGGAAGGCCAACCCGGGAGCTGGAGCTTCGCAAGTGGTTCACTCACATGCGGCAAGATCTAACGATCAAGCCTCATCTCCGCATCCTAGCCGCGAGAAGAGCCGCAGCGGGCGTTCGGGTAGAGACAGGCAAATGCAGGTGTATGACCCGGCCGCTGCCGCGAAACAGGTTGCTGTGCCGCAGCGGCCCGGGCAGGAACACGACGCTGCAAGAGCAGGCTCCCAAGCCCATCAAGCTCAAAGCCGTGTCCGAGAAGCCGCGCGTCCGGGTACTTCTCGGCAACCCGCAGCTCCGCCTACTCGGCAGAGGCAGCAGCCGCGCCCAGCGGCACCAGTCGCCAACCCGGTGGAGCAGCCTGCAGCTATGCAGGTGGATAGGTATGATGATGGCTACTCGGCTATGGAGATGGCTGGTTATGACATCCATGACCGTGTTGGTGAGCGCGTGTTGGCGCCGGGAGATGCAAGGCACCAGCTGGACCGTATCAGCTTGTCGGCGCGGCTTGAGAGCACGGGTCCTCCTGGCCCCGAGTGCTTTGGCCCGCGCATCATGAACGAGCCGTCCGTGAAGGGCTTTCAGCTCGCAAGAGGCACCAAGAGCTACAATGGTAGCACCAAGCCTGAAGATTGGCTCAACGACTACGTCACCGCGGTCCATATCGCGAATGGCAACAGGAGATGGGCGGTACGCTATGTGCCGCAGATGCTAGAGGGTCCAGCTCGCACTTGGCTCAACAACTTGCCCAAGAACAGCATTAACTGCTGGCTGGACTTCTCGGATGCCTTCATCAGCAACTTCACGAGTACATACAAGAGGCCGAATAGGCCACAGCAGTTGTCGGCTTGCCGGCAGCGAGAAGACGAGACGGACCGCGAGTACCTTACTCGGTGGAGCACCTTGAGGAACACCTGTGAGGGTGTGAATGAAGCGCAGGCCATCACTTGGTTTGCGCAGGGTTGCCGACATGGCAGCATGCTTTGGCAGAGATTGCAGAGGGAGATGCCGAATACCCTGGCCGAGACCATCAAGATCGCAGATCAGTACGCACTCGGTGATCCCACCCAGCCACTGATGGATTCCTCTGAGCCGAGAAGGAATTTCAACAGCAGCAAGCGCAACGAGTTCCGCAACAAGCGCCGAGTAGATACTCGGTATGATCCCGAAGAGGTGAATGCAGTGAATGTTGGAGGCGGTGGTGGCCAAAGGCAGAAACCTGCTGGAGCCTACGGGCAGAACCAGAACCAGGGCCAAGGCAACAAGAAACCGTTCCGCACTGCGCAACCGGGCAGCGGGAACTCCGAGCAGCCGAAGAAGTTTGTCTTTGATGACATGAAGGATGGTCCATGCAGCTTTCACACTCACCACCCCTCAAGGCCTGCGAACCACACTACTCGGCAATGCGAGTGGTGGGACGTGATCAAGAGTGATGGCTTGCCTCCTCCCCCCCCTCTGCCAGCTGCCAATGCTACTGTTCAGCCTACTCGCGCTCCCGCAACTCGGCCGCCAGTCTATCCGAGAAGAGAGAATGTCAACCAGGTGGCTTTAGGAGCCAACCGGAACTTCAACAACGAGAGATACCGCAACAACAACAACAACTACAACCGCAACAACAACAACAGAGGCAACAACAACTATCAGGGCAACAACAATAGCAACAATGGCAACAATGGGGGCAATGGCTCCAACCAGTACCAAGAGCATCATGAGAGCTATATGATCTTCACCTCAGAGGCAGTCGACAAGCAGTCACAGCACAGGCGGGCCATGGAGGTCAACGCAGTGATTCCGGCTGTCCCGCACTACATGTATTGGTGCGACCAGGAGATCAGGTGGACTCGGGCAGATCACCCCAAGGTGATGCCCAATCCGGGTACCTATGCCTTGGTGCTGGATCCAACTTTCCTGGGCCCCGAGAAGAATGTGAGGTTCAGCAAGGTGCTGATCGACAACGGCAGCAGCATCAACATCGTGTACAAGGACACACTCGAGAAGCTTGGCCTGGCCGAGAACATGATGCTGCCTAGCAAGACCACTTTCCATGGCATTGTGCCCGGGATCTCTTGCAACCCGATTGGCCGAGTGTGGATTGATGTGCTATTCGGTACTCGGGAGAACTGCCGCACTGAGCGCCTGCAGTTCGAGGTGGTGGATCATCAGAGCCCCTATCATGCTCTACTCGGCAGGCCTGCTCTGAGCAAGTTCATGGCCTCCACACATGTGGCTTACCTGAAGATGAAGATCCCCGGTCCCAATGGCATCATCACCATCTCGGGAGATTACAAGAAGTCCATGGAGTGTGCCTCTGCTAGCTCTCAGCTGGCGGAATCGATGGTGATTGCTGCCGAGAAGAAGAAGATGTACGAGGTGGTGGCCATGGCTCAGTCCGCACAAGCTGGCGCACAAGGTGTGCCGAGTACTCAGCATGGTACTGCCTTCCAAGCTGCCAAGGAGACCAAGACTGTCCAGGTTGACCCCGAGTTCCCGGAGCGCGTGGCCATCATTGGTGCCGGGTTGGCGGAGAAATAGGAAAGCGCGCTCATCCACTTCCTCCGTGAGAATCGGGACGTGTTCGCCTGGACCAATGAAGATCTACCAGGAGTCCCGAGGGAGTTGGTTGAGCACTCTTTGCATGTGCGTCCTGACGCCAAGCCCGTGAAGCAGGCTTTACGCCGTTTCGGGGATGAGAGAAGGAAGGCCATCGGTGATCAAATCACCAAGCTGCTGATCAGTAACTTCATCATGGAGGTGCTGCACCCGGACTGGTTGGCCAACCCGGTCATGGTCGAGAAGAAAAAGGAAGATCCCAAGGCTGCCACCGCATGGCGCATGTGCGTCGACTACACCGACTTGAACAAAGCATGCCCCAAGGATCCCTTCCCGCTACCTCGCATCGATCAGGTGATCGATTCCACTGCCGGCTGTGAACTGTTGTCTTTCATAGATGCTTACTCTGGTTTCCACCAGATTGCACTCAACCCTGCTGATCAAATAAAGACTGCTTTCATTACCCCGTACGGGGCTTATTGCTATCGTGTCATGTGTTTTGGCCTGAGGAATGCGGGTGCAACCTATCGGAGATGCATGCAGAAATGCTTGCATGACCAGCTCGGCAAGAATGTGCAGGTGTACGTAGATGACATTGTCATCAAAACGAATAAAACACATACTCTGCTTGCCGACCTGGAGGAAACCTTTGCTAACCTACGCAGGTACAAAATGAAACTGAATCCGAGTAAGTGTACCTTTGGTGTACCAGCTGGAAAGCTACTCGGTTTTCTGGTTTCTAGTCGGGGCATTGAAGCCAATCCGTCTAAGATAAAAGCTATTGAGAGCATGTCTTTGCCGAGATCATTGAAGGATGTGCAGAAATTCACGGGTTGTCTGGCATCTCTGAGCCGCTTTCTTGGCCGAATGGGCGAGAAGGCTTTGCCTCTGTACCAGCTGATGAAGAAAAGCGACAAGTTTGTCTGGACTCCGCAAGCGGACGTGGCATTCAATGAGCTGAAAGCAATGCTGGCCAGCGCTCCCGTCTTGGCTAGTCCGCTACCCAAGGAGCCTATGCTGCTGTACATTGCCGCGACTAACCGAGTAGTCAGCGTGGTGATAGTGGTGGAGCGAGAAGAAGAAGGCAAGAGTGTGCAGCGCCCAGTCTACTATCTCAGTGAAGTGCTGTCCAGTTCCAAGCAAAACTATCCTCACTACCAGAAGATGACATATGGTGTGTACCTGGGCGCCAGGAAGCTGAAACATTATTTCCAGGAGCACCCCATCACTGTTGTGAGCTCTGCTCCCATCTCGGACATTATGGGAAACAAGGAGGCGAGTGGCAGAGTAGCCAAGTGGGCGATTGAGCTAGCCGCGTACGCTCCCGCGTATACGAGAAGAGAAGCAATCAAGTCTCAGGTACTGGCGGAATTTCTTGTAGACTGGGCCGAGATGCAATATGAACCTCCTGCTCCAGTTTCCAACTATTGGAAGATGCACTTTGATGGCTCAAAGGTGAAAGAAGGCCTTGGTGCTGGCGTTGTGCTTACATCACCCAAGCGGGATCAGCTCAAGTATGTGTTGCAGATTCATTTCAAGGCATCCAACAATGTAGCCGAGTACGAGGCAGTGGTGCATGGTTTGCGAGTAGCAAAGGAGGTTGGTGTGCAGCGCATTATCTGCTATGGCGACTCAGATCTGGTGGTGCAGCAAGTCTCAGGTACCTGGGATGCTTTGGATGCCAACATGGCGTCGTATCGCTTCCTGGTACAGTCAATGACTGGGTTTTTCGAAGGCTGTGAGTTCCAGCACATTCACCGAGCAGAGAACGAGGCAGCAGACGAGCTATCCAAGTTGGGATCTTCTCGGCAGTCCATCCCGGCGGGGATTGCCTTGGAGCATTTGAGGAAGCCATCCATCAAGCCTTCCCCCAACTCGGAATCTATCTTTGTTCCTTCTCTGCCAAGTGAAGAGTCTGACCCAATGGAGATTGACTGGGAGAGTGCTGCAGGGAACCCGGGGACTGCTGTCCTCTACTCGGGGACTGCCATTCCCTACTCGGGGACTGCCATTCCTTACTCGGGGACTGCCATTCCCTACTCGGGGACTGCCATTCCCTACTCGGGGACTGCCGCTCCCTACTCGGGGACTGCCATTCCTTACTCGGGGACTGCTGCTCCCTACTCGGGGACTGCCATTCCCTACTCGGGGACTGCCATTCCTTGCTCGGGGACTGCCACTCCTTACTCGGGGACTGCCGCCCTCAACCCAGAAGCTGTTGCATTCATCAAAGAAGTTCTCGCCAATCGGTCTGGGCTGCAGAGAAGCGCTCCCACTCCCCCTGTGCAACCACCAGAGCCTGCCCCAATGGAAGTGGACGAACCAGTGTTTCCCGTGCGGGAGACACCGAGTTGGGCAATGCCCATATTATCCTTTCTAAGGGACGGTACTTTACCTGAAGATGAGGTGACTGCGAGGCAGATTCAGAGAAGATCCAAGGGCTACGCCTTAGTCCGAGATGTGCTGCACAAGAGAAGTGCCACTGGTGTGCTGCAACGCTGTGTGAGCCCAGAGGAAGGAGAAGAAATCCTGGTGGAGATACATCAAGGGGAATGTGGGCATCACGCCTCTTCTCGGGCTTTGGTCAAGAAAGCTTTTCGGCATGGTTTCTACTGGCTCACTGCACTGCAACAAGCTGAAGATATTGTAAGGAAGTGCGCCGGCTGCCAGATGTTCGCAAGTAAGATTCACATGCCAGCATCCGAGTTGAAAACAATTCCTATCACATGGCCGTTTGCTGTTTGGTGCTTGGATATGGTTGGTCCTTTCAAGCCGGCTAAAGGCAACATGACACATATCTTGGTCATGGTTGACAAGTTCACCAAGTGGATCGAGGTGAAACCTATTCGGAAGTGCGATGGGGTCACAGCTGTGAAGTTTGTGAAGGATGTGATCATGAGATATGGCTACCCGCACAGTATCATCACCGACAACGGCACAAACTTTGCAGAGGGGGCAATGGTGCGGTTCTGCAGAGATAAGCATATCCGACTAGACGTTGCGTCAGTCGCGCACCCTGCCTCCAATGGGCAAGTTGAGAGAGCAAATGGGATGGTACTGGCAGGCATCAAGCCAAGGCTGATTGAGCCGTTGCTGAAAACACCCGGGTGTTGGCTAGAAGAGTTGCCAGCGGTGTTGTGGAGTCTAAGGACTACCCCTAACCGGTCAACCGGCTACACGCCATTCTTCTTGGTATACGGGGCTGAGGCCGTGTTGCCAATAGACCTAGAGCATGACTCCCCCCGAGTAGCCCTCTACACGGAGGTGGAGGCGAGAGAAGCTCGAGAAGACGACGTTGACCTGCTTGAAGAAGCAAGAGAGCTGACTCTGTCACGTTCGGCTATCTACCAGCAAAACCTGCGGCGCTATCATAGCCGAAAGGTGAACCCAAGGGTTTTTCGAGAAGGAGACATGGTCCTTAGGCTGGTGCAACGCACAGCCGGGATGCACAAGTTGTCTCCTCCATGGGAAGGGCCTTTCATTGTCAGCAAAGCGCTGCACAATGACGCGTACTATCTTGTAGATGTGCGCCCATCACAGGCGAACAGGGCAGATAAAGCTGGAGAGGAGACCAAACGTCCCTGGAATGTAGCTCTACTTCGTCGTTTTCATTCATAAACAAAGATGTGTATGTACCCTCTTATCCGAGTTGAAATTCTACTCTGCAATCTAAAATTGTTCTCGGGGACTGCCCTCGTCCAAAATTGCTCTAAGTGTTTTTCTTACTCGGCTTGTTCCTTTGTCTATTCGGTTGCTCCACTTCAGAACTCATAAGTGCATTGAGTACTGTGTTTAAACCTATATGCCAACTCTTCGACTCTGCTGCTGTCCGAAACCCGGCTTCATGGCAAGCAAGAGAACAAGCAAAAGGTCAATGAGCACACGAAAGTCACTAAGGGAGAAAGAGTGCAGGAACCGAGTAGATTGTCGGTTACTTTCTGTTCCCTGTTCTCGTCTTCTCGGCTAAGTGGTGGGCTGCGTTACCATGATTGTTTCTAGCGGCTAAGTATTTGCAGCCCTGCTACTTGATTCTTGTGACTCGAATACCAAAAAAGCGACAAGTCGCAGGTAGAGCAGAGATGAAAAGACAGGGTGAATAAGAAATGCTACTCGGGGACTCGCATGGAAACACAACTCGGCATTAAGCCAGTATCGTTCAAATTGATTAATGTCAACATAAACAGAGTGGGCATAAAAACTGAGTAGCAAGCAAGATAAAGGTAGTCTGTTACATCTGCTCCCGGCATTCCGGGGATCTGATAAAGTGTTCAAGTGAAAGAAAAGATTGCAGGTTGCTTCAAGATGAGGAGGCGTTGTTCTCGGCGCTGGCCTTGGCTGATGTTTCCTCGGTGGTGGTCCTTGCAGCAGCTTCTTCGGTGGCAGTCGTGGCGGCTGTTCCTTCGGTGCTGGCGTGGGCGGCATCCGCCTCCGTCTGCACGGCGGCGGATTCCTCCATCTCGGCATCCTCCTGGGTGGCCGCCTGCTCGGAAGTGGCCGTGGCCACCGAGACGGGTCCTGGAGCCGAGGAGGAGCATGAAGCGTGGCCAGGAGGGGGCACCGTGTCGTCGAGAGCAGCACCTGAGGAGGTGCCGAAGTCGAGTGGCTCGCTGTCGATGTGCGCCCCTTCGTCTTCATCGCTACTCGCGACAACGGCAGATTTTCCCTTCCCGGTCTTGCCCTTGGGAGATTCGAAGAAGTCACCAAGCTCTTCCTCCTCGTCATCATCCTCTTCGTCCTCGTACTCGATGTCGGGTTCGGGGACGCCATCGATGTAGACCTCCGTCTCGGCGCATTCTGCGACATCATATGCAATCTGCTTGCGCAAGGCCACGCTATCGGCATCAGTCTCCCACTTGGAGTTATTGCGCTTCCCGCGGATGAGCTGCATATCCAGGTTTTCATACCAGGACGCAATGCAGAGAAGCATCACGTCCGCACCAGCACGGGCTCCGGAGGCTCGCCACTTTTTCAACTCGGCCTTCACGTTCTCCAGCTTGAGGGCGAGCTCCCGCATGTTTCTTGGCTCGGGATCATGAGGCCAGAACAGCCGGTGGAGCTCAAAGCCCACATGAATCAAGTCAGTTCCGACGCCGGACAGCATTTCGAAGTAATCTTTAAGCACCAGCAGGCTGTCCTCGATTTCAGCCCTGGTATCAATTGGCTCACCCAGCGAAAGGCGAACTGCTCGGGCCTTGGCTACCGTAGGCGCAGAGGTAGAATCAAGACGAGGCCAGATATCTGAAATAGCAAGTGGCAAGATCAAAAACCGAGAAAGAAAAAAGGAAGCCGAGAAGGAATAAGACCGAGAAGAAAAGATGCAATGAAGAGAAAACTTACCGATCAGTTGGCGGCGCAGCTGCTGCAGCTTGGTTTTCCAGGACTCCTCGTTGCCAATGTGCTTTGATTGGATCTGGCGCAGGGTGTCCATCTGAGCGAAAAGATCAGCATTGGTCTTCTTCAGAGTCTCGCATTCAGCCTCGAGGGCCCTCTCCTTGGCCTTGAAAGTGGTCTCGGCCTTGGCCTTCTCGGCGATTGCCTTGTCCCTCTCGGCGCCAATCTTGACGGCATCTTGGAGTGCGTTCTGAAGCTGGACCTGCAGCTTCTCCATCTCGGTGGTGTGGTCCTTCACCAAAGTAATGGCCTGGTCGGATAGCTGCTTCTCCACCTCCACTGGCTTGACGCAATCTTGGTGCGCCTCAGCAAATGACTTATGATCTTCTGCGAAAAGATAAGATGAGGTCAGTAAATGGGCAGAGAAGAACCAAACTCAAGGTCACACCGAGTAAACAGCAAACTCACCTTCAAGTTTCTTTATGGTGGCCTCGGCGTTCGCCACGAAAGTGCGGCATTTCTCATGCTCCTCAGCCAGGGCCTTTAGTTTCTCTGCAGAGAAGGAAGGGTTAGCGCATAAGAAAGCAAAAGCGGGCGTACACATAAAACGCAGAAACCGCGGAGCTAAAAGCGTACCTTGCACTTCAGCCAGCTGTTGGGTGCTGGTGGTAGCATCTTTGCTCGCGGCCTCGGCCATTGCCTTCTCCTTCTCCAGTACGGCGATACGCCTCCCGGCGATGGAGTGGTTCCAGAGAAGGATGCGGTATAAGTTGGTCCGCTTAAGAACGCTATCCTGAAAACCGAGAAGAAAATGAGTTAGACAAAGCAGAGAAGATTCGGCCCGAGTAGGAGGCTACTCGGAGAGTATCCACCTACTCGACCCAAATCTCGGGGACTGGGGGTGATGGTAAGAAAGAAGAAAGGCGAGTAGAAGAGAAGAAAATTCAACTCGGAAAAGGCAAAAAGACTTACTGCGTAGCTCTGTTCGATATCTTCGGCGTTCTTGCGGTGCAAGAACATCTTGGCTGCGAGGGTTGCGGTATCAGTGGAGACGGACATGGGCTGGTGTCCCAGGTCGATCTTGTTCCACTCCACGCGGTAGTGGTCGATGGAGCCAAGGGTCAAGCCGTGCCACTTCTCCTCTCCGAGAACCCTGCTGTCCCACTTGGCGCTGATGTGGCCAACAGTGTCCAGTACCTGCTCAAGACCCTTGGAGGTTATTGGCTTGTCTTGGGCTCCCCGAGAGGCAATATTGACGGGTTTGTTTTGAGCTGGATCGAAGGGAGGAGTGTTCCTGGCTACAACTTTCCTTCCCTTCTGAATAGCTAAGGCTTTATCTTGGGGAGGGAAGCCGATGGCGTGCTGTTGGCTAACCTCGATCATGTACTCCGGGTAGCAAGGCTGGCCAGCAGCGCGAGCGTCCGCAGAGAGCGCAGCAGGAATCGGGCCGGAGTCGCGGATCACGAGTGCTCCGCCTGCGGATGCGCCTTGGTCTCTGGCCCTCTTCTTCGTTTGCTCCTTCTCGATTTCCTGCTTCTCGACATCCTCGGGTTTCTTCCCGTCAGTCTTGGCCTTGGCCTTCTCGGCGACTGCTTTCTCGGCAGCTTGCTTCTCGGCCTTCTTCTGCTCAGCCCTGACCTTCTTCTGCTCGGCCTTGGCTCTCTCAGCAGCTTCTTTCTCAGCTTGGACCTTCTCGGCGGCTTCCTCCTTGGCCTTGGCCTCCTCAGCAGCCACCTTATCGGCAGTCTCCTTCTCAGATAGGCCTTTCTTGGAACAGTAATCCCTCAGAGCATCAAGGGCCTGTTGCTTGGCTGCTCGCCCAGGAGGGCTGGATGTGTCCTTGCTCTGTGGAGACGAGGAGGAAGTTGGCGGTGTAGGGCCTTGCGCGGTTGGTGGCATAGGGCCTTGCGCAGTTGGTGGCGCCGCAGCTCCTGGCGGAACACCACTCGGTGCGCTGCCTGGCAGTGGGTAGACATCTGCTATGATGGCGTCCGCGGCGGTGTCGTCTGTCACCAGCTGCTCGACAGTGACGTTCTCTTGTGCAGCAGCCTCGGTGGTGGGCTGCTCCCGTTCTACTTCTGGCCGCTCAAGGGCGGCGGCGTCTTGCATTTCTTGTTCTTGGTTCTCCTCGGCGTTGCTAGCCGGAGGAGAAGGGGGTCTCTCTTCGTGAACGGCGCCATCTTGCGCTGCTGGCTCTGGTTCTGCTCCTCGAGCATCACCAGCCTGTGCGTTGGTGGCAGCAGCATTGGCAGCGTCGTTCTCGTCGTCAACAAGGTCGATCAGGGGTACTGCTGTCTCCCTGCCTTGGTCGGACGCAAAGGCTGCGTTCGCATCCATGGCGGGACTGCAGAGAAGAAAGAAATCAGGGATTGGAAGAAGATTTGGGAGAAAACAGTATTCCGCGAGAAGGAGGGCAAACGAGAAGAGAACTCACGCATTGGTGGATTTAAGCTGTCGTCGGGGTTTCTTGACAGTAACTTTCTTCTTCTTCTCGGCGGCCTCCTCCTTCTCGGCGGGCTTCCTCTTCTTGGCTGGAGGTGCCTGTGCTTCGCTCCCGGTCCGCTTGCGGGTTTCAGGAGGGGCAGTAGACAGAGGTTGGACGACTAGGGGCGCATCGCCCTCGTTCTCGCCCTCATCCTCGTCGTCCTTCTCCGCAGCGGCCTCATCTGAGAAATTCAAAAGAGAAGAAGGAAGAATCAGGAACAACAATGCAAGGGGTTGGTGTTTCTCAGAAGCAAACAAGATGAAAATAACAATACCGTGAGAGCCTTCATCCGACCAAGTGCGGAGAGCATCGCGCTTGTCAGGAACGGGGCTGCTCTGTTCCGCGTCATCAGAGGGCAGCATGTCATCCTCCTCGCGATCGGCGAACCAGTTGTCCTCGAAAACTTCGCGACTCTCAATCAACTGTCGAGTAAGAGTCTGAAAGACAGAGAAGGATCATAAGTCAACCGAGTATCAGGATGGAACTCTACTCGGATAGGCGTGCAAACACAAAGCACACTAAGCCTATGCAGTTCTCTAAGTATTCTACTCGGATGGGCGCGCAGACACAAAACACACTAAGCCTATACAGTTTTCTAAGTGTTCTACCTGGATAGGCGTGCAAACACAAAGCATACTAAGCCTAAGCGCGAGTCGACCAAGTGCTCTACTCGGTGCACCAGGTGATTGCTAGTCGGGGCGAAAAGGGAAGTTATCTACTCGGGAAGCAGAGGCGAAAGCAGAGTAAGAACAGCGTACCCGGGCAATCGGTTGCGTGCGGCTATACGGGACGAAGCCATACCGCCACTTCTCGGTAAGGCTTGTCTTCAGCATGTTCCTGGCATGATAGGCAACATCGGCGTCGTCGATTTCGATGGTGGTGGTCCTGGTGCAGTCGCGGGGGCCTCCCATGTAACACATGAGATGGCAGCGCTCCTGCAGAGGGAGCACTCGGCGCTTGATCCAGCACACCACCGGGTCGTCGTTCTTGAGGCCCAGCTTCTTCAGCTCGCCGAGTCTGTCTTCTATCTCGATGGCGATTTCGTCGATGGTGGGCTTCTCCTTCCAGTTCGACCCGAGTGGAGCACGATTCCTCCAAGCGGGCAGGTTGATTCGATCATCAACCGCACCTCCTTCCGTGGCGGGGACATTCTTGACATAGAAGAATGTCTGCTGCCACATTCGGCAGGAATCCAGCCCCTGGATGCGGGGATGGTTCGTACCGGTCCGCTGCACCATCATGGCACAGCCCGTGTCGGTGGCGCGGCCGATGCCTGCACCGTCTTTCTTCCCGACTGACTGTTGGCGGAGATTAAAGTACCTGAGCCACGTATCAGTCGTGGGCCTGATGCCGAGGAAAGCCTCGCAGACCACGGCGTGGTAGGCGAGGAAGACGACCGCGTTGGGCGGCAGATGATGCATCTGCAGCCCGAAGTGGTCGAGGAACTTGCGCAGGAAGTCGGAAGCGGGCAGTCCAAAGCCGCGCTCGAAGTGCGACATGAAGACCACCCGCTCGCCGTCCCGCGGAGTTGGCACAACCTCGTCGTCGGGTGCCCGGCACTCCACGCCGGGGGGAACCCTTCTGCTGGTCACGAGCCAGGCGAGATTGGCCTTGGTGACGGAGGAACCCGCCCAGCTAGCCTTGGCCATTGATGCGAGTGGGAGGAGTGGATGATTTTCGAGTGGAGTTGCTCGGTGGAGTGAGTCCGCGGCGGCGCGGAAGCTTGCGCGGCGGCGGAGGGCTCGGTGGCGAAGAAGAACAAGAGGCAGAAGGGGAAAAGTGCAGGGAAGGGGAAAAGGAAGTTACCGCGGGGGTATTTATATCTCCCTCGCGAGATTACCGTTACCACCGCGGAAGTGGGATCGACTGTGGCGTGTGGTGGGTCCTGTGGCCGGCTAGAAACGCACACAAGCGCGGGCTGCGCGCGTAACGGCCGCATTTGATCCCACCATCAGATCGTGGCCAGTAATTGCGCGTGATGGGACATGACGGCCGGTGGGCCCACAGCGTGAAAACTGGACACGTGGCGTCGTGTCCTGGGCAACCAAACGACGAGGTCGTGGATGCTTAACACGTGGGCAGTGCCCGCGTGAAGGGCTGGATGTTGCTCTGCGCTGCAGAGGCTCAGTTTGCGAATTTTCGCTAAGTCTTTTTACTCGGTTTCAGAGTAGAAAGCAAGTGCTACTCGGAGGAGAGGAAACTCAAGGTACTCTCCAGACAGCTACTCGGCATCTTGAGGTTCGATGGCTGAGATGCAAAGGCTGGTTTTAAGCTGGCAGAGCCTAGTGAACAAGTTCGCAAGACTCAACCAGCTTCGGGGACTGCTGTCGGGGGGTTACCCCCGAGTAGGGTAAAGACAGGTGGTAAAGACCGCTTACAGAAGAGAGGTTTGGTCGAGTAGCCGACTACCGGGTACTCGCTACCCGGTAGACTGCTACTCGGTCTCACCTCAAGATGACCAGAAGGAGATATCAGTCAAGTTCTACCCTGTCGAGTAGAAGGTTTGGCCCGAGTACAATTGGCGGGAACCTTTGGCGGGAAACTACTCGGGCAGGAAGTCAAAGGAGCCGTTCTGACACAGGATCCCGCGTATCCTGGGTCCGTACTTGGCAGCATTCGAACTACTGTTCACGTGGGGACGGCCTGCCTGACAGTGACAGCATGGAAGCAGTCGGTGGCAGGATAAGGGGGGCCTACTCTGTGCCTAGGTACAGTGATACCAGTCTGTCCCCTAGTTTTGCCCAACGACTTTACATAAGCAGCCAAGATCAACGACCAAAGCTGTCAGCGGGTACTCGGAGAAAGGACAGTGTGCACACTATGTCGACACTTGTCTAGGATTTGGACGTATCCGGCTGGGCACCGTGTATATAAGGTGCCCCGCCGCCTCCTGCGCGAGGCATGCTCTCACATGCTCCCAGACAGGCTCATAGTGAACCCTAGAAACCCTAAGTCCTTGACCTAGCTCTACTCGGAGAGGGGCAAGGGGCTACTCGGTAGCGATATCGTTTGTATTGTACCTACTCGGAGAGACATCGTAATACATAGAGAAAGGCAGGAGTAGGGGTTTTACCTCCTCACGAGGGCCCTGAACCTGGGTACATCGTGCTGTTTGTGTTGTGTGGATCTCACCTCACGCGGCTACTCGTCGCGTAATCCCTCCCCGGACACCTCCAGCGTCCATCGTTCCCACATCTTTAGCCATCCCATGGCATCTGCCGTGACACCACCACGACAGTAACCATGCCGTTTGGCCTGAAGAACGCAGGTGCAACCTACCAGCGTTGCATGCAACGTTGTTTGCATAGTCAGATTGGAAAAAATGTCCATGTTTATGTGGACGATATTGCTGTCGTAACCAAGGAAAAAGACACACTCCTTGAGGATTTGCGAGAAACTTTCGAAAACTTACGCACCTACAAGATGAAGTTGAATCCATCTAAATGCGTATTCGGGGTTCCCGCAGGAAAACTTCTGGGTTTCATCGTTTCTCACGGAGGAATAGAAGTTAACCCGGAAAAGATCAAGGCAATCTTGAACATCACAAAACCTACCTGCGTCAAAGATGTCCAAAGATTGACGGGTTCCGCAGCTGCCGTTAGCAGATTTATTAGTCGGCTGGGGGCTAAAATCCTAACACTATACAAGTTGGTGAAGACATCCGACAAAGTCAAGTGGATAGCAAAGCTTTGGAATACATAGCAGTTATGTCTCTTCTATACTTAGTTCAATATCTATGTAAACATCTTTTGAGATCATGAAATAAAGTTGTTGGATTTCTGGTATCCATGTTGTTTACAAGTTTATTATAGTAAAAGCATGTTTCCACCTTCTCTATTTCCCAATGATCTTACAAAATACTCAATGTTAACCCGAATTGTGCCTACGTACTCGGCGTTAAGAAACTGAATGTTTTTTCAGCCTGCTAACGGCTAAAGGAAACTTGAATTGCCTGCGTGCCCAAGTTTCGGTCAAAAAATTCCTTGTTTCTCTAAGCATTATCTGATTGCGTATGTGTTGGGTTACTGGAGCTAGTTAGTAAAAATGCCTTTAGCATGGTCCATGTTTCCGAGTTTAAACTGATTGGTTACGCCCAGTTACTCGGCATGACGATTCATATTGCTATTTGAGCCATTTCAAACACTAAGGACAGTTAAAACATATATGCCAGAGAACTTAGAAGATAAAGGAATAGTAACATCCGAAAAACCTTGCAAAAAATTTCATAATTTAAAACTGCAAAAGGCGGAATTTTTCATTCATACAAATAGAAGCATTACATTGTAGATTACATTGAAAGTACAGTAATGCTCCTATTGTCTATTTTTGCTATCCAGGTCAAAGGTAGCCCTTCAAGCATCTGATTCCTCCTCGCTGCTGTCGTCCTCGGGGATTGGAGGGATCTCCTCTTCTGGATAATTGACGGAAATATTTACCATGGAGGCAATCTGGGTGGCGTGGCCTTTGATTTCATCAAAGATGGTATTTCGCTGAGTGTCCGTGTATCCTTGAGGGACACCGGACGCCACGCGCCAGGATTTAGCACCGGGGTAGTGCATGCGCATAAGGCCGAGTGCCATACGCGCACCACCCCGTGCAGCGGAACGCAGGATAGAATCCCTGGATTCCGCCACCTCCATGATGGCTCCCGGAAGTTTTTCAACCTCTAAGAACTCCCCAGTCCTTGCGGGAAGAAACTTGTTCACCAGCTGCATTCCAGCAGCACGGATCGAAGTCCACATCTTCCCAAAGGCTTGGATCCCTTCAAGCCGGGTACCATCTGGGATATCTCCTGTTTTTTCCGACAAAACAATCAAAAGTGTTAGGCAAAAAACAGAGAAGAAAAACAAGATATGGAAAAATAAAAAAGGTAACGGAAAATTACCGATAAGCTTGTCGATCTCAGAGATTTCCTCCAGGCGAAGGTTCAGAGCATTTTGTAAATCCTGAATGGTGGATTTATCCTTCTCCGCCTGCTCAGAAGCCTTGGAGTTGGCAAATCCAAGGGCCAAGTTGCTGGCCTCCAGATCCTTTTGAGCCTTCACAAGATGCTTGTGAAGCTCCAAATTCTCCTTTCGGAGATTCTCGGCATTGCCGGCATCTTCAGCTATTTGCTTGGCCTTAGCCAAAGCAGCTGGAAAGCAACGAAAATTCCGGGTTCAGAAAATTTCCGGAATAAGTACTTAGACAAAAAATTGAATCGCAAACCTCAGAGGAAAAAATGTTTACCTGATGTTTCCGACAAAGCGAGCTGAGACGATGCCAGTTCCGTCTCTCTCTCCTCAAGAATAGAAAGAAGATTTCTAACCTCCTTATCCTTGATGGTGAGTTTGTTGAAAACTTCCATGTTAATGGCTTCGGCGGTTTGCTGGAACATGGCAAGGAAAAGAATGGTTACAAAAAGCATCAAAGCAAAACAGGCATGCAGTTTTGTTTAATGCTTGGGGGCTAGAGTTACATACCTGGCTCATTCGTTCCAAACCCGCCAAGTTTTCCTTGGACTCCTTTGCGTATTCCGCAAAAGCAGTTCCAGCCGCGCTTAGGCCGTCATTGATAATCTTGAAGTCCTTGTCAAAGGTGGGAATTTCTTCGTCGAAAGTCCGAGGAAATTTCTCCACCTCTGGAGCCGCCCTTTCCCTCGTGTCCGTGTCCGACACAACGGGCTGGCTGGGCTCTGACGGCCTGGTCGTGGGGGCTGCAGCGTGCTCTTCCGCCATCGAGGACGGTGTGTCCGGGGCGACGGCGGGAGAAGGTTGACTGCCTCGGCTGGAAACAACTTTGTGTTTCTTGAGCTTCTTCGGCTTTAGGCTGGAGGGAGGCAGGCTAAAAAACAAAAAACCCGGAAAAGTTAAAACACAGAAGATGGATGAAAAGTTCCCATGAAAGAAAAAGAACCCAGATGAAAGAACCTGGAAGTGGCGACGGGGATTCCGTCAAGGTCGATAATTTCCTCAGAGGAAGTAATCTTCTTGCGCTTGCGTCCACCTGTAGCAGCAGTGCGCAGCGCGTCCAGCTCAGCCTCGGAGATCAGTTCCGAATCTGGAAGATCCGCGAACTGTCGGACAAACAAATCAGAATCAGAAGCTAGAAAATCCGAGAAAGAATGAAACTATACCCAAATGACTAGAAAATTACCTTGGGAACCGGGTTGTCGGCCGTATACATTGGCCGACTCGCTTCGTATTGGTCGCGTGATGCGACCAACTGGTTGATACGCCGTCGAAGCTCCTTTGCGGGCCAATCTTTGGTGGTTGTCCGCATTGGATCCTTGACTCCTGTGTATTCGCACAGGAGACGACCACTGTGGTTGGCCAATGGCTGAATTCGCCTAGTCAGCCAGCATAGAACCGTGTCCATGCCGGTTAGAGGCGGATCCAAGGAGGTGAGCTTGGCGATGCGCCGCTTGATCCTTAGTAGATCAGGCGGCAGGACTTGGACGGCTTCTGTTCCCCAATTCTCTTGGGGAACAGCAGCGGTGTTGACGAAAGGTGGAACCTCGATGGCCTTTTTTGGAAAAGGCACATCGGTATGATAAAAGAAAGAACCCGTCCAAAATTTGAAGGATTCTGATGTCTTGATCTTGGGGAACCAATCTTCCCTAAACCTCCGAAGAGTAAAGGAGATGGTCCCGCAAGTCGGAAGTGCGCCCTCCGAGGAGTTCCGCTTAACTCCGAAACAATACATCCAGAAATCTAACCTAGGCTCTAAACCTAAGTAACCCTCGAATAGGGCCTGGAACCCGGCCATATAAAGAATGGAGTTGGGTGGCAGGTTGTGGGGTTGGATGTTGTAGTGAGAAAGGACTTGGAGGAAAAAAGCGGAAGGGGGGAGCCCCATACCTCTCAGAAGGTGGGAAGAAAGGAGAACCCTTTCGCCATCTCTTGGCGCTGGCTCGTTCTCGTCTTCGGGGAGCCGCCATTTCCCTTGGAGGATCAGGCCCTCTTTCTCCAAGTTTGGAAGAAGAGCCGGGGGAATGCTGCAGGCAACCCAGTTGCCTGCAGATTCCGCCTCTTCATCTGCTCCGGTGGCGGAGGCGGTGGCCGCTTCTGCGGCGGCGAGCTCGTCACCGACGAGCTGGATCTTCTCCTCCGCCGTTTCAGGAGCAAACGGCGGGGAGGCGGCGGAGCTCGCGCCCGCAACGTCCGCGGCGGCGGATAGGTTTTCTCCGCCCGCCGCGGAGGCCGCGGTTTTCTCCGGCTCGTCGCCGGCGTGCTTGGGTGACCCAACTTGGGGATCTAGGTCGCTGATGAGGTCGTTGATGGCGGCGCAAGTGGGCGAAGACGGTGAGCCTGCCATTTTCGGGCGGCGCGGTTCGTTTCCGGTGCTTGGAGGTGAGGAGCGCTCGGGACAGTGCGTCGCTTGAGAGCTTGTGCGTGTCAATGGCGAGTGCGGTGAGAGTGCGGAAGGTTTTCGTTGAGGACGAGGATTGCTATTTATAGCAGGAAATCCGTCAAGATACGCGCCAACGGCTATTTTGACCGTTGGATGTTTGCCACGTGTCACTCGCCGGAAAATCCGGGAAATGAAACGATAGGGTAATGATGGTTATCTCCTCGTTTCCCGCGAGAATCTGCCAGAGATATGTTTCTGGGTTTTCCGAGTAAATCTCAAACGTCGCTTACGTCAGCATGGTTGAGTGCGCTGACGTAGGAAGTTTCTTCTCCGCGAAGGATCGTGAGAGAAAAGCCGGATTTTCAGGATTCCGAGTTTCATGCCACCATCTTTTTCAAAAGAAGAATAAGAAGAATCAAGACTGCTGAATCAATATTTCTCGGACAAAAAATATTTGGCGGACGGCGGAGAATCAGAGTTTCGATCCTTCTTGGGGGCTACTGTCGGATATATACCAAATAGGGGTATAGAAGATGGTAGACAAAGTGCCGGATTACCAGGGTGGCCTAATTGGTAGTGGGCTTAGGTCCATTAGGCGGCCCAGTAATCCGACGCACAGAAGCCGGATTCTAGAAGAACCCGGATCACGGTCCATGTGATCTGGCTTGGAGGAGAAGACGGATTCTTTGCTTTCCAAGTTACAAGTTACCATAGTTTTCTAGGTTTCCTATTCTGTAAGCCCTAATCCGGCTATTATATAAAGCCGGACGGGAGATAAACCAAGAGAGAGAGAGAGAGAACAGAGAAGCTCTGCGCCATCTCGCCGAGAAGCTCATCCTCGTCGAGTAGCTTAGATCTAAACCCTCACATTGTAACCCAGTTTACGGGCTTTAGTCCCAATTAGTGAGAAGTGCAGGAGTAGGCACGTCGTACTGTCGCGACGTACCGAACCTGGGTAAAATCCTGTGTTCTGTGTTACTACGCTATCCCGTTACCCCACGTCTCTACCGTAGTCTCATGGCACCCCCGTCTATGAAAACTACTACGATGTCTCGACACCACAATTTTCCTAAAGAGGGTTTCATCAAGAACAGTTAAGGTATAAATGTTGACTACTATGGATGGTTTATATGGCAAAGATTCCATGTAATGAGTTCTATGGTCACAAATAGGACGAGTACTGGTTTCTATGGTCTAAGGTTACTAAATGGAACAAATTTCCAGAAGAAAACTAATTAAAATTATTTATAGGATTAAAACTAGGTGCAAAACACTCAAATGACTATTTAAATTCTAATCTCCATTTTAATTGGTTCAATTATTATTTTGGGACAGAGGGTATGAAAGTACACACTTCAATGATTCCAAAAATATTTAATTTGCAATTTTTGGGTTTGTAGAATTTGAATTATGCCAGAATTCATTAAACAAGCATATTTAAATTTGAACCAATTTAAGTTTATCAAATTTGAATTTGGACAGTGCCAAAAGTTTCTACATGTTCAGAGGATTTCGAAAAGTCCAAGTTTGCTAAATTTGGCCATATGGTTAAAAAGTTATGATGATTTGAAGTTTCAGGGGCTATTCTGTAAAATGCCAATTGATTCTCTATTCGGAATAAAACAGAAAAAGAACTGGCCACGTGGCGATCTCCTATTGGATGTATTTGCTGACTGGGCGCTGACTATGCGCTGGCGTGGCTGCTGACTGCGCAAGCCACACGGCTATTTCTTACTGGGCGATACCCCTTCGCTAAAGGGGTCTAATCTGGACCATCAAAAGCAAATCGAACGGCGGAGGGGAGAGAGAGGACCTCACCGTCTCAAGCTCAACGGAGGCGATGGCGGGTTTCAGCGCGGATTGGCGAACATGATGGATACCACGACGAGCTCCCTAGCTTCCAAGAATAGCGGCGATCCACGAACGGGGGCGGCGCGGCTCCGGTGAGATGCAGGAGGTCACGGCGCGCCCGTCTCTATGCACGAGAAGGTTGGAAAGGGGGGTTAGGAGGACTCGCGGGGTCACGGGGAATAGAATGGAGTGGATCTAAGGATCGGCCGCTTGCTCACCTGGCCGAAAATGGAAATTTCTTCCGGCGGTTGTGATGAATACCGGCGAGCGATTCAGCAGCGTGGGATCGAGAGAGAGGGGGAAAACAGAGGGGAAACCGAGAGGGGGAGCGGGGCTACCAAACGACGTTCTTGGGGAGGACATGGGCGTGCGAGGCAGGTTCCATCGTGGTGGACGTGGGTGCGGGTCAGGGATCGTGGGTGAGAGAGGCAGCAGTTGGAGGTGGGGGATGATGCGTGACGTCACGACGACGTCGGGTGGGGTCCATCGATCGGTGACAGAGACAGAGGGAGGGCCGGGGCGGTTAGCGGGGCTGGTTGGTCTGCTTTGCCTACGTGCGTGCGGTAGATAGCGGGGGTGGGCTACTGGGTTCCTGAGCTGGCTCGCCTTTTTTTTCTTCTTTTTTTTGTTATTTTTCTTTTAATAACTTTTGCATAAAAGCTTCAAATAATCTCAAACCAATTTCTAAATTCTTGTAAAAACTTTATCTTTCAACTTGATGCATGTTTGTGTTGTTTTCAACACTTTTCCATTTTAAATTTTGAATATATGGATAATGCCTTAATGATATTAAAAATCATTTTTAAATAGAAAATAGTAAATGATTGGAAAATGTTTGTATAAAATTACAGAGACATTTCATAAGTCAAATATTTCTTTCCAAATTCATTTCTACTTGTTTTATAATCTCAACAAAATAATTAAAATATCAGAAAACACAAATAGTTACTTAATGATGTTTTCTAAAATAGAAAATAATAAATAATTGGAATTTGGGTTTAAGAAAAGAAAAGGTAGTTTGATTAATTCCAATTTCATTGAAATGTGGTTTGTTTTCTTTTGTTTCTTGCATCTCATTTGGTTTTTGGTTACTTGTTTAACATGAAAACAAAAGTTTCAATTTTTTGTGATTTTTGCACTTTCCAATAATCAGGGATGTTACAGACTACCACCCTTAAAAGAAATCTCGTCCCGAGATTTGGGAAGGCTATAAATAAATATAGGTTTGGGTAACTGGGTTTACTCAAGTTGGGTGGGCTACCACCCTTAAAAGAAACTTTTGTGGGTGAGCTAAAGCTCTGGTCAAACTGGTTACTAGATTTACAATATCCTCGGCTGTGGTCATACTTCTTCATCCATATTATTCTTGTATAGCATACATCAACTCCTTGTTGGTATTTGGAATCTTAGTCCATGTTTTCATCATGTAGTGCTCTATTTAGGTCTTAGTCTATGTGTCCATATTCACCTCCAATGTGATGAGTCTATTCATATAGCTTGAAGTGTGGTTTTACTCAAGATGGTTTGAGTAGAACTTTTCCTTGCATTATAGTTGCAGACCAACATATGTCTGTTGAGTTACCTTTGACACGAAGGGGTCACTCTTTGGGTCAATCAGGAGTCCTTGGTCATTCTAACCTTCTCTTCAGCTTATTGGATCATGTGAGTACCAAAGAAATTCCGTTCTTTTAGACCACCCCATAGCAAAGGTGTGGTGCATTTCTTTCCATATAGAGCTTCAAATGGTGTCATCTCGATACTAGCTTGATAACTATTATTGTAAGAGAATTCTGCATATGGCAAGTTGTCATCCCAACTAGATCGATAGTCTAATGTACATGCTCTCAGCATATCCTCTAGAATCTGATTCACCCTCTTAGTCAGACCATCTATTTGAGAATGATACGTTGTGCTAAACTCCAGTCTGGTTCCTAAGGACTCATGTTGTTGCTTCCAAAAGTGTGAGGTAAACTGGGTACCCCTATCAGACACAATACTCTTTGGAACACCATGGAGTCAGACAATATTCTTGAGGTATATATCAGCCAACTTAGCACTAGTGTAAGTGGTCTTTACTGGCACAAAGTGTGGTATCTTTGTCAGACGATCAACCACTTCCAAAATTGAACCATACTCTGATTTGGTTCGAGGTAATCCTGTGATCAAGTTCATACCAATTTGTTCCCAATTTCCTTGGCGATCTTTCCTCATGTTGTTGTATCTCTTGAATGCAAACACCATGCTATTTCTAATGAAACTCTCATGGTAGGCTATATCTTCCATTGCATGATTCCTCAAGGATTTGCTTTGTCCTCGCCGAAGTTTAGTATGTTTCGGCAACACTTTCCTAACAAAGGGTTATAATAATATTCTACCATTCTATGGTTCAAGCTTATTAACATCGTCTCTCTAATAGGTATGTCACTCATATTTACCACTCCTCATAGCAAGAGTTAATAATGTGAGTAGTCATCATGGGGGCCAATCCATGTTGCACTCAATCATTACTTTGTATTTAAATTGGTGAATCTCGTATTATAACACTAGGTCACCTTACTTGTCTGTCACAAAGTCTCCAATCTGTAAGACAAACCTGAACTAAACTATCGTTTCTCCAACTAGTGGGGTTGCGTAAACTATTTGCACCTTCAGTTGAATAGTTGCATCTTCTTCATAAGTCCTTCTAGTGTATAAAGCTATCCCAAAACTTAGCTAATGTGTATCAGACTCCATATGTCCATTACCACTTGTTGGTAAACTTGCTGCTCCTTATGATGGTGGTGGCTTGATCATGGATTTGATTGTTCCTTCACACAGAAGAACAAACTCCTGAGATCTTTGGTATTCCTTAATTGGATGGTTGTGTCAAAAGGTGCTCTTGGGTGTCAAGTCAGTTGTTGCATTCCAATTTAGAAACTCACTATGGTTGGTAAAGGGGTATGGTGTTGGGTTTGGTTTGGTTTAGCATGGATGAGTAGAGATTTAGAAAGAGACTAAAGAAGGTTCCTACCCAACACAACAGATCAAGGCAAAACATCTTACAAACAACATCTAACAAGCATATAGCAAACATTCATCACTCCAATCATCAAGGTTTAACAAACAACCTAGTATTGTCATAACACACATAGTTGTATGCTCAATACACTAACATGTTAACGTTGTTCTAACAAGGTAACTAGATTGGTGGTCTCATCTATATCTTCTTGAGTTTCTTCAAATCCTCCTCTCAATGTCTTGAGGTGTTTGTGATTGTTGCGAAGTCTGGGTATAACTCCAAGTTTCTTCAATGGTGTTGAGTGTAGATCTTCATGTTGAAACCAAAAGGTCAATTGAAAACTATTCCTTTCACTCCATAATTTTTCACCAACCTTGTCTTGATGGAAAACAAGAGGTAGGTCATCTATAACAAGAGAAGAACATTTTGAAGGTGAATAATAGATGAGAGGATATGAGAAAGGTTAAGGTGTGATGTTTTGTTTCTATATGTTTGAATAAAGTAGATTTTCAATCCTAGGGTGTTTTCCTAGTTCTAATCCAAACTTATGGTCTCGATCCTACAGGCGACACTATGCTCTGATACCATTTTGTAGCGCCCTACCTTTTGATAAAGATAGAACACCTGTGTATCCTGCTATTCCCGGGATCTCTGATAGGATATACATGACAAAATGAAATATTCATTGCAATATCATCATTCTACATCGTTGATCCAGTGGATAAGAAATAAAATAGTCTTACAAATGGCATAGTAAACATGGACTAACCCAAATAACAAAGTTTGAAAGTAAACACAGCGGAAACAAATCTTCAATGAGCCTTCTTTACTTCATGCGCCACCGGCAGAACATGTTGGCGATAGACTCGAGATCCTAAACGAAATCCTCACTCGTCTTCAGATTCATCTGCACGTTGGAATATGCAGCCCCCACGAGGGAGGAAGTCAGTACAAACAATGTACCGGCAAGTGACACTTGTATGGTGGCATTTTTTAGGAATAAACTAGCTACATGATATTTGGCTGGTGGAGTCTGGGTTAGTTGCATAAAGCTAATTTTGTCCTATATTTGATAAATCATTTCAATAAAAATGAAGACTCTAGTACAACCATCATGGCTAAATCCACCATGAAGGTTAACAGTTCATCATGGCTAAATCCACCATGAAGTTTGATAAATCGTCATGGCTAAATCCACCATGAAGTTTGAAAATCGTCATGGCTAAATCCACCGTGAAGATTGATAAATCATCATGGCTAAATCCACCATGAGGTTTGATTGTGGCATCATGGCTAAATCCACCATGTGCCCTATAAAGGGTTTCTACCATGTTTTATATCATTCAGAAAAGATGAGGAGATCCTTCGGCACCAACTCTGGCTAGCTGCTCAACTGGCCATAACCGGGGACACGGCTAAGATCTTAGTTTTTAACTCTGCAGAGGTTGTGCACTTTCACCTTGAGACTCATCCTCCCCGAGGGAAGAATGAGACAAGATCTTTGGGAAGAGGGATTCAACCATACCAGTATTGACTCGTTGCTCCTAAAATTCTACCACCCCTTGTCAATACAACAGGAGGAACCCCCACAACTTACTTAATCTTGGCAGAGCCCATATTACCTCAAGGCTGCACTGGAAGCTAACTATACAATAAAGACCTACAAATCTCTTTAATTCTGGGTGGCAATCCACAAGTGTACCCTCAGGTGATAACCACCACATCCATGGCTAAATCCACCGTGAACATGGTCCTGAGTAGCCACTCAACATAATCCTTTCATACCAATCCACCCAGGTGTTTCATTGGGTTGTTAATTTTCAAAACACGACAACCCAACAAGTAGCAGCAATAGTTGTGATAGCAATTCTGGTATAGCTAAACTAGTACCTAGCAGGGGTTTTCAGGTGGGCTACACACTACTAGGTTTTCTGAGCATAGCATACTTGGAAAATAATTGAAAACACCTAAGATGCATACTACTGAAAACTCTAATGCAACATAAAAAGGTGGGACATGAGCATCACTTGCCTTGTGGATGTTGGTATAGAAACACTCTCTTCACAAATTGAACGTTTCTCTGCGTACAATCTAAACAGTACAAATAAATAACAATAAACAAGAAATTCACTAACAACCAAACAAATACAACAAAATATACAATACAGAAGCATAACAAGTTATTCAACTTGATTAGTGTTAACATGGACAAGGTTTTGACACATAATTCAATATGTAAAAAGAATTATGATGGGATGGTTATTGTTTTATCTTTTATGGACAAGTTCAAGTTTATCACAATAATTCAATTTATAAAATGGAATGATAGTGGTTTGGGTTAGGTTTAACACACGATTCAATTTGCAAAAAGAATTATGGGAGAAGGGGTTTAAGTATAGCTTAGGATGTGGGTTGATCAAGGAATAACATTTTACCCAATATACAAAATTAGTGGATGTGATATGGTTTAGGGTTTTAGAAAACAAATCCATGATGAACATGATTTATTCCATGGCTTTGGGTACTAGGGTTTCAAGAAATTCACAATATGACTTGTAAATTTACAAAGGGTTTTGGGTTATTGGTTTCTGGTCCAAAGGTTATTTTCCATATGGTCAACATTACATGGGTGTTGGTTTTGATCAAAATGATCATACCACAATTTTCCTAAAGAGGGTTTCACCAAGAACAGTTATATGGTATAAAGGTTGACTACTATGGATGGTTTATATGGAAAAGATTCCATGTAATGAGTTCTATGGTCACAAATAAGATGGGTACTGGTTTCTATAGTCTAAGGTTACTAAATGGAACAAATTTCCAGAAGAAAACTAATTAAAATTATTTATAGGATTAAAACTAGGTGCAAAACACTCAAATGACTATTTAAATTCTAATATCCATTTTAATTGGTTCAATTATTATTTTGGGACAGAGGGTATGAAAGTACACATTCCAAGGATTCCAAAAATATTTAATTTGCAATTTTTGGGTTTGTAGAATTTGAATTATGCCAAAATTCATTAAACAAGCATATTTAAATTTGAACAAATTTAAGTTTGTCAAATTTGAATTTGGACAGTGCCAAAAGTTTCTAAATGTTCAGGGGATTTCGAAAAGTCCAAGTTTGCTAAATTTGGCCATATGGTTAAAAAGTTATGATGATTTGAAGTTTCAGGGGCTATTCTGTAAAATGCCAATTAATTCTCTATTCGGAATAAAACAGAAAAAGAACTGGCCACGTGGCGCTCTCCTATTGGTTGTATTTGCTGACTGGGCGCTGACTATGCGCTGGCATGGCTGCTGACTGCGCAAGCCACGCGGCTATTTCTTACTGGGCGATACCCCTTCGCTAAAGGGGTCTAATCTGGACCATCAAAAGCAAATCGAACGACGGAGGGGAGAGAGAGGACCTCACCGGAGGCGGGGTGGCCGGAAAATGGTCCCGCGGCGGCGTGTGGCTCGGGAGTTCACCGGAGTTGGAGCTCCGGTCGTTGTCGAGCTCAACAGAGGCGATGGCGGGCTTCAGCGCGGATTGGCGAACGTGATGGATACCACGACGAGCTCCCTAGCTTCCAAGAGTGGCGGCGATCCATGAACGGGGGCGGCGCGGCTCCGGTGAGATGCAGGAGGTCACGGCGCGCCCGTCTCTGTGCACGATAAGGTTGGAAAGGGGGGTTAGGAGGACTCGCGGGGTCACGGGGAATCGAATGGAGGGGATCTAAGGATCGGCCGCTTGCTCACCTGGCCGGAAATGGAAATTTCTTCCGGCGGTTGTGATGAACACCGGCGAGCGATTCCGGTGGCGTGGGATCGAGAGAGAGGGGGAAAACAGAGGGGAAACCGAGAGGGGGAGCGGGGCTACCAAATGGCGATCTTGGGGAGGACGCGGGCGTGCGAGGCAGGTTCCATCGTGGTGGACGTGGGTGTGGGTGAGGGATCATGGGCGAGAGATGCAACAATTGGAGGTGGGGGATGATGCGTGACGTCACGACGACGTCAGGTGGGGTCCATCGATCGGTGACAGAGATAGAGAGAGGGTCGGGGCGGTTAGCGGGGCTGGTTGGGCTGCTTTGCCTGCGCGTGTGCGGTAGATAGCGGGGGTGGGCTACTGGGTTCCTGGGCTGGCTCGCCCTTTTTTTTTCTTCTTTTTTTTCTTGTTATTTTTCTTTTAATAACTTTTGCATAAAAGCTTCAAATAATATCAAACCAATTTCTAAATTCTTGTAAAAACTTTATCTTTCAATTTGATGCATGTTTCCGTTATTTTCAACACTTTTACATTTTAAATTTTGAATATATGGATAATGCCTTAATGATATTAAAAATCATTTTTAAATAGAAAATAGTAAATGATTGGAAAATGTTTGTATAAAATTACAGAGAAATTTCATAAGTCAAATATTTCTTTCCAAATTCATTTCTACTTGTTTTATAATTTCAACAAAATAATTAAAATATCAGAAAACACAAATAGTTACTTAATGATGTTTTCTAAAATAGAAAATAATAAATAATCGGAATTTGGGTTTAAGAAAAGAAAAGGTAGTTTGAATTCTTAATTCCAATTCCATTGAAATGTGGTTTGTTTTCTTTTGTTTCTTGCATCTCATTTGGTTTTTGGTGACTTGTTTAACATGAAAACAAAAGTTTCAAGTTTTTGTGATTTTTGCACTTTCCAATAATCAGGAATGTTACAGACTATCACCCTTAAAAGAAATCTCTTCCCGAGATTTGGGAAGGCTAGCCAGTCATACATACCAAAGTTTTCCCATTGTGCCCACCATACATACCTACATGTGGTATTTAACTGCCACTCCAAGTAAATTGCTCATGTGTTACCTTTAAAACCTTCAAAATTACTCCTGCTTTATGTTCCTGTTTTGCTCATGAGGACGTCAATAGAGAATCTTTATCTCACTTGTTGATTGGATTTCACACCCTGGACTAGTGGCTTCATCCGCTTATCCAATTGATAGAAGAGCTAGCAGCGGGGTGCCCAACCATAAATTAATAGTTTAATACAAACAAATTCTCTTCACTATTTTTCCGTGATTTATTAGTCAAAGCATAATTGTGTAAACAAAAGAGAAAGAGGGATGACCTTGTACACCGGTTGCGTCCTTCACCATGGGAGCCGCTCTTGTGAATCCAGTTGGCTTGTGACGTACTGTATTTTCTGTTTACCATTCGTTGACATTAGCATACATCTCCCAAGATATAGACACTCCTCCATGGTATGTTATTGTTGGCAGACACTCGAGGATTCGGTTATCCATGGTTTGTGAAAGATGGATGGGAGGAGTGTCAAACTTTTAATACCTTTGTTTAATAAAATAAAAGCTCTAGCGCACGAGTGATCCCTGCTTCCCTCCGCGAAGGGCCTTTCTTTTACATTTATGTTGAGTCTCCATCTTCTAACTTTATGCACAGTTGAGAGAGAATTTTTGCCATTCCGAGTTCTATGTGCATTTGTCCCATAAGCATCAATAATTACTACATGATGTGATATTATTTGTTCTTAAATTATTTGTTCTAGTCTTCCTCATGAACTTTGAAGGTGTCCTAGCATTTATGTTTTGCCCCAGTCTTAAGGACTAGCGAAATATAACTTTGCCATGCTTTCTCTATACCTGAAACAAACATTTACCTTTCTTTGCATTATTATTCATGATCCTTTATTTGAGTTACTCTTCGTGATGCAAAGTAATTGCAATGCTTTATTATTAAAGTTCTATTTATCATGTTTGTGTTTGAAGTTCTATGATCTCAGCGTGCATATGCTTTTACATTAGATTGATCAAGTTTATGTTAGTAGCATGTCACCTCAGAAATTATTGTTTTATCGTTTACCTACTCGAGGACGAGTAGGAACTAAGCTTGAGTATGCTTGATACGTCTCCAACGTATCTATAATTTCTGATGCTCCATGATCATATTATGTCAATTGCTACTTGTTTTCTCCCTTATTTATAGCATTTTTAAACGTTTTTCGGGACTAACCTATTAACAAGATGAAAAGTTGTTCTGGAAACATTCTCGGAATTGTACCCCACAAAGCCCGAAGTGCCTATTTCCCCGGAAGCATCCAGAACACCGAAGAGGAGTCGAAGACGGGCACCAGGGGGCCCACACCATAGGGTGGCGCGGGTCCCCCTGGCCATGCCAGCTATGGGTGTGGGTCCCCTGGAACTCCACCGCCTTTTCCCTTTCGCCTATTTAATCCCCCGGATGGAAAACCCTAAACACCTGATAAAAAATCCCCGAAAAGTTCCGCAGCCGCCGTCACCGTCAACCCTAGATCAGGGGGGTTCTAAAGCTGTTTGCGGCACCCTGCCGGAGAGGAGATCATCATCGGAGGCTTCTACATCACCATGCCTTCCTCCAGACTGATGCGTGAGTAGTTCATCCTTGGACTACGGGTTCGTAGCTGTAGCTAGATGGTTGTCTTCTCCTCATATGCCTCCATGTTTAGATCTCATGAGCTGCCAATCATGATCGAGATTGATCTTATGTAATTCTATATGCTGTGTTTGCTAGGATCCGATGAATATTGAACGTATGCCAAGTTGATTATAGTCTTTATTTGCATATGCTATTTGTGATCTTGCATGCTTTCCGTTGCTAGTGGTTGCTCTGGCCAAGTAGTTGCTAGTGACTCCAAGAGGGAGTATTTATGCTCGATAGTGGGTTCATGCCTCCTCACCACCTTGCTCGAGTGACAGAAACGTGAAGGGGGGATGTGTTGTTGCCATTAGGGAGAAAACAACGGTGAGAGTGCCCGCGTGCATAATCATTACTTACATTGAACACTTTGTTTAATGCAATTATCCGTTGCTTGCAACTTAATACCTAAGGGGGTTCGGATGATAACTTGAGGGTGGATTATTAGTCATAGATGTAGATGGATGTCGGTCTATGTATATTGTTGTAATGCCCGCACTAAATATCATAGTAGTCTTCATGTCATATATGTGCACTACGGTGCAACCTCTATTTGTCAATTGCCTAGCTGTAATTTGTTCACCCAGCATGCTATATTTTATGGTGAGACACCACTAGCGAATCTATGAACCCCGGTCCATTTTTCCACACTTTTAAACAAACCACAACTATTTCCTGCTTTCTTTACTTACTGCAAGCATACATCATCTTCCACACTATGCGTCTAATCTTTGTTTTCAGCAAGACCGGCGAGATTGACAAACTCACTGTACCGTTGGGACAAAGTATTTTGGTTCTGTTGTGTCCAGGTTCCACGTTGTTGCTGACACCGGTGAAGCGCCAGCACCACCGTTAGTGGCATCAACCTTCCTGAGATCCTCTTCCTCCTACTGGATTGATAACCTTGGTTCTTAACCGAGAAAAATTCTTGCCGCTTGCTCATCACACCCTCCTCTTGGGGTATCCAACAACTTCATCAACTCTGCAAGCATCAAAATCCACTTGACATTGCAAAAGAGCAAATGCAAGAAAAATGGCAGAATCTGTCAAAACCAGAACTGTCTGTAAAGATGAATTTTTTTTAGAGGAACTTACGTTTCTCAGATCGAAAAACTTAAAGAACGAAAAAGTTGCGAAATTAGCTGATTAATAATCACAAAAAATTTCAGATCATTCTAAGCTTCCAGGATTTGATGCGATTTTTACGGTGGACAGCAGAAATCTGTTTCCTGCGCAGAAATCCGAAAACCAACTCCAACTCTCGTCAGAAACCTTACTTGGCACTACTAAAACATGAAAAGAAAGATACGAACGATTTTCTACAGAATTATACAACCCCTTGGCTCAAAGAAAACAGAGAAAAACAAAGCAAAAAATAAAATCATGGTTATCTCCCAAGAAGTGCTTTTCTTTAACGCCTTTTAGCTAGGCCCAGAAAAGTGGAATCAAGTATTTTCAAGTGAAGAAGCATCCAAATTGTAACCTGTTCGAATAACGGAATCAAAAGGCAACTTCATTCTCTTTCTAGGAAAGTGTTCCATACCTTTATTTTGTGGGAACTGAAATTTAATATTGCCCTCTTTCATATCAATAACAGAACCAACAGTTCTAAGAAAAGGTCTTCCCAAAACAATTGGACAAGAAGCATTGCATTCAATATTCAAGACAGCAAAATCAACGGGGACAAGAGTATTATTAACCATGATAATAACATCATCAACTCTCCCCAAAGGTTTATTTCTAACATTATCAATAAGACGAATATCTAAATAACAAGGTTCCAATGGTGGTAAATCAAGAATATCATAGAATTTCTTGGGCATAACAAAGATACTAGCACCAAGATCACATAGAGCATTGCAATCAAAATCATTCAATTTCATTTTAATAGTAGGTTCCCAACCATCATCTAGCTTCCTAGGGATAGAGGCTTCACATCTTAATTCATCTTCTCTAATTTGCATGAGAGCATTTGTAATATGTTTTGTGAAAGCGATATTCATAGCACTAGCATTAGGACAACTAGCAAGCTTTTGTAAAAACTTAATCACTTTAGGTATGTTGCAATCATCAAAGTCAAGATCATTTTTATCAAAGATAATGGGACCATTGTCTCCCATGTTTCTAAAAATTTAAGCACTTTTATCAAGAGCATTTTTAGCAGTTTCATGAAGTTTTGCATTTTTACTAGCAGAAGTGGGAGTGTTGCCAACACCAATTACTTTACTATTTATAGTAGAAGGTTTTCTAGCATGATAAGCTTCAGTTTTACTAGTGGTGGTAATGGTGCAAACATTAGCTATATTATTCTTTCTAGCTATTTCATCTTCTCTTTCTCATCTAGCATGCAATTCAGCTAACACTCTAACATTATCATAAATTAGAATTTGGATAGCATTCAAAGTTTTACTTTCTTTAACATCATGAGGCATAAACTTTAGTTTCAGAAAATCAACATCAAGAGCAAGGCTATCAACTTTAGAAGCAAGAACATCAATTTTCCCTAAATTTTCCGCAACGGATTTATTAAAAGCAGTTTGTGTACTAATAAAATTCTTAAGCATGTTCTCAAGATCAGAGGGTACACTTTTATTTGTTGTTGTAGGAGTTACCATAAGAATTACCATAAGCATTGCTATTATTAGGAGGATATGGCCTATAATTGTTGCTACCAAAATTATTCCTATAAGCATAGGTGTTGAAATTACTATTTTTAATGAAGTTCACATCAACATGCTCTTCTTGAGTAACCAAAGAGGCTAAAGAAACATTATTTGGATCAATAGGAGCATGACCATTCACAAGCATAGACATAATAACATCAAGTCTCTCATTCAAAGAGGAGGTTTCTTCAACAGAATTTACCTTCTTACCAGTTGTTGCTCTCTCAGTGTGCCACTCAGAATAATTTACCATCATATCATCAAGAATCTTTGTTGCTAACACCAAGGTCATGGACATAAAGGTTCCTCGAGCAGCTGAATCCAAGAGATTTCTTGAAGAAAAATTCAGACCTGCATAAAAGGTTTGGATGATCATCCAAGTAGTCAGCCTATGAGTGGGACAATTCTTTACTAAAGATTTCATTCTTTCCCAAGCTTTAGCAACAGACAATTATCAAGTTGCTTAAAATTCATATGCTACTTCTTAAAGATATAATCTTAGCAGGAGGATACTATTTTCCAATGATAGCATCTTTACACTTAGTCCAAGAATCAACACTATTTCTAGGCAAAGACATCTACCATTCTTTAGCTCTTCCTCTCAAAGAGAAAGGAAACAATTTCATTTTAATAATATCTCCATTAACATATTTATATTTTTGCATCTCACATAGTTCAACAAAATTATTAAGATGGGCAGCAGCATCATCAGTGCTTACACCAGAAAATTGCTCTCTCATAACAAGGTTTAACAGGGCAGGTTTTATCTCATAAAAATCAGCAATAGGAGCAGGTGGAGCAATAGGTGTGCTAATGAAATCATTGTTGTTGGTGCTAGTAAAGTCACACAACTTAGTGTTCTCAGGAGTAGTCATTTTAACAAGACTAAAAACAGGAACAAAACTATAGCTAGAATAAGAACTATTTTTTTGTGTTTTTGATAAAGAGAAGCAAACAAAACAAAATAAAATAAACTAAGCAAAACAAAAACAAAGTAAAGAGATTCAAAGTGAGAGACTCCCCTTGCAGAAATTCTCTTCCTCCCCGGCAACGGCGCCAGAAAACTTTGTTGATGACTAACGTTGGTAGACCCCAAGTTCAAGGTGTGAAGAGTGCGGCAACAAGTTTTCCCTCAAAAAAGAAACCAAGGTTGAATCGACCAGCAGGAGGACAAGCAATCTCTGAAGGTTGATGCAGCTGAGGTGGCAGGGCACACTACCGGTTCAGCAACAACGTGGAACCTACACAACACAATCAAATCACTTTGTCCCAACGTAGCAGTGAGGTTTTCAATCTCACCGGTTTTGCTGAACACAAAGAGGTTAAACGTATGGTGTGGAAAACAGTATGAGAATAGTATGAAAGCAGTACTAGCAGTATGAAAGCAGTAGGTGTTTTATCAGTATGAGGAAAATGGACCGGGGTCCATAGTTCACTAGTGGTGTCTCTCCGTGAAAGATAAATAACATGTGTGGTGAACAAATTACAGCTGGGCAATTGATAGAAATGAAGGCTGCACCGTAGTGCATATGCAAGACATAAAGATTACTATGTGATTCATGCAGGCATTACAACAAGATACATAGACCGTTATCCAACTGCATCTATGACTAAAAATCCACGCTACGAATATCATTCGAACAAACGTTGGGTATTAAGTTGCAAGCAACAGATAATCGTAGTAAGATAAGTGTGTAATGTAAACAATAACATCATCCTTAGACAAAGCATTGTTGTTTTCTCCCTAATGGCAACATCACATCCTCCATCTGTCCTGTTTCTGTCACTCGAGCACAGATGAAAAGGAGGCATGAACCCACTATCGAGCATAAATACTCCCTCTTGGAGTTACTAGCATCTACTTGGCCAGAGCATCTACTAATAACAGAGAGCATGCAAGATCATAAATAACATAAGCATGAAGATAACATGATAGATTGATAACCAGAAGACATAGCATTGAACATTCATCAGATCCCAGCAAACACAACATGTAACATTAACAAAGATGATCTTGATCATGATAGGCAGCTCACAAGATCTTAACATGAGGTACAAAGTGGAGAGAACAACCATCTAGCTACTGCTATGGACCCGTAGTCCAGGGATGAACTACTCACGCATCACTTTGGAGGAGGGCATGGTGGTGTAGACCCCTCCGGTGATGATTTCCCCCTCCGGCAGGGTGCCGGGGAGAGCTCTAGAACCCTCCCGATCTCGGGATGACGGTGATGGCGCCTCGGGTGTTTCTCGGGTAAAAGTGGTATATTTTTAGGGTTTACATCCCAGGGGGATTATATAGGCGAAAGGGCAAATGCGATGGAAGCCCGGGGGCCCCACACCACCCCCTGGCGCGACCAAGGGGGGCGTGCCACCCTATGGTGTGGGGCCCCTGAGGCCCCCCTCCGGGTCTCTTCGGGACTCCGTGGAACCTCCAGGATTTCTAAGACTTCCGGGCTTCAAATTTTCCAATTCTGAGAATATTTCTAGAACAACTTTTCTGAAACTAAAAACTGCAGAAAATAGGGAACTGGCTTTGTGGCATCTTGTCAGTAGGTTTGTTCGAAAAATCGATAAAATGACATAAAGTGTATATCAAACATGTGGAAAAAAATAAGAAAACAACATGGAACATCAGAAATTAAGGATACGTTTATGACGTATCAAGTAGTGATTACCACACAATGGATGCACATAGAGCTATAAGTGTACGAAAGCTCTCCAATGGAACTAATGGGGGTGCATCCAACTTTCTTGCTCACGAAGACCTAGAGCTCTTTTTGAGGACGCTCATCATTGGAATATACAAGCCAAGCTCTATAATGTAAGTTCCCCACATAGCTATGCAAGTCATAATATGAAAACTCTCTCCAAACTGACGTAATGATGCTAACCAAGCACAAGTGTGGAATAAATAATAGTAGTGTTGCCCCTCTATCTTTATTATCTCTCCTTTGCCCTTTTTTTCTTTTTGTTTTTTATATATAACCTCACTGGCAAGGGAAACACTCTATTTTACAATGAATCATCACACCTTTTAGTACTCATAACTCAAACTGAAATATCTCTGATGTATATTAAACTAAGTCTCCTGCTAGTGTAGCAGTATGCAAGATAACAATGAAGCATGACAAGTAACATAAGGATGATGGATGTTGTATGGCAATATATCTCAAGATGGCTATGGAAATGCCATGGTAGGTAAGTATGGTGGCTGTTTTGAGGAAGATAAATTTTGGCTTATGTAGAGAATAAAAAAGTTCTCCCACGGGGTTTGGATGCACTGGCGAAGTTTGCACCAACTCTCAATGTGAGAACGAGAAATGCATAGTACCGAAGAGGCTAGCAAATATGGATGGTGGAAGTGCGAGAAAACCGTAACATAGAACTCACAAGTTAAAATATTACAACTAAAATCATGATCTTATAAGGCATAATGAAAATCACTCCAAGAGGGTCCGTGGCAGTGACAAGTCACTGTTAGCTACCTTGACCGTAGCGCGTAACAAAAACCCATTAACATTGCTATCAGCAAAGGAAGTCATATACCATCATCCTATCAACTGGTTATTTGAGTGTGGCACAGTTTCAAGCTTTTAGAACAACCATTAATTTTTTTTACTTTACTAAACCATAAAGTTTACCATTAAGCATATTAATATATCAAAACAACAGCAAATAATCAAGTGAAACAGTTTAGTGATCTACAAGAATATGCAAGCTTTTTCGTTATACCATCTACCACAAGTAGAATTTTCTATTTCCTTCAAACACCAAACAACAAAAACTCTCAAAGAGATATAGCAATGAAACAAGAGAGTACTAACATAACTATACTAGAACAAACATCTCTGAATAAGAGATGCAACAAGAGCTAAAAAGGAATTTTGTAGCAACTAGAAGAAAAACTAAGAATATGAGCATAACGAGTATTCATATGAAAAAGCGGAGCATGTCTCTCACCCATCCAAAGAATGATAGTTTCCAACTAAGTTTATTTCAGCAAGGAAAACAAAAGTAAAACTAAAGAAAACAAACAGATGCTCCAAGTAAAATTCGTATGATGTGACCGAATAAAAATATAGTTTCGCTAGAAGTGACCTGATATATTATTGATGAAGAAGGGCATGACTTGGGAATCCCCAAGCTTAGAGGCTTGAGTCTTCTTGGAATTTTCTTAGATGAACCATGGGTGAATCCCCAAGCTTTGTCTTTGCACTCTTCTTGATCACATTATATCACCCTCTTCTCTTGACCCTTGAAAACTTTCTTCACACCACACTCATAGTAATTCGCATTAGAGGGTTAGTGCAACAATAAAAAAATCCATAGGTTATGCATGGTCACAAGTTTCATTGATACTTTTAAACATCATTTACAAACACTCATGTTTCGTGAAGCAAAGAAATCCACTTGACATAGTAAAAGAGCAAATGCAAGAAAAATGGCAGAATCTGCCAAAACCAGAATAGTTTGTAATGGAGAATTTTTTCGAGGCACTTAAGTTGCTCAGATAGAAAAACATAAAGAACTAAAAAGTTTCGGAATTAGCTGAGGAATAATCACAAAAAGTTTCCGGTCATTTTTATCTTTCTGTAATTTATACGATTTTTTACGGCGGACAACAGAAATCTGTTTTCTGCGCAGAAATCCAAAACCAACTCCAACTTTCGCTAGAAATTTTATTTGGCACAACTAATACATGAAAATAAAGATACAAAGGAGTTTCCACATAATTAAACAACAGCTTTACTCAAAGAAAATAGAGAAAAACAAAGCAAAAATAAAACCATGGGTTATCTTCCAAGAAGTGCGTTTCTTTAAAGCCTTTTAGCTAGGAATGATAATTTGAGAAGATGCTCACATGATAAATATGAATTGAAGCAAAAGAGAGCACCAAGAAACAAATGTAAAACAAATTTAAGTCTAACCCACTTCCTATGAAAAAGAATCTTGTAGAAGAACAAGTCAATAAAGCACAAACTGGCTAGCATAGGAAGACAAAATAAGTGCAATTTCAAAACTTTCAACATAAAGAGGGGAAACTTGGTATTGTTGAGATGCATAAGACTATATTCTCTCTCTCATAATAACTTTCAGTAGCATCATGAATAAAGTTAACAATATAACTATCACACAAAACATTCTTATCATGATCCACATGCATAAAAGAATAAATACTCTCCACATAAGCATAGTCATTCTTATTAACAGTAGTGGGAGCAAATTCAACAAAATAGCTATCATTATCATTCTCATCACCATAATCATCAAATATAGGAGGCATATTGCAATCATAATTAATTTTCTCCTCAATAGTAGGTAGACTGAAAATAGCATGTTCATCATTATAAACATCATATATAGAAAGCATATCATGATCACAATAAAATTTATCATCAATAGTAGGTGGAACTAGAATACCACAATTATTATAATTATCATATATTGGAAGCAAAGTATCATCAAAAATAAATTCCTCCTCAAAACTTGGGGGACTAAAAATATCATATTCATCAAAACCAGCTTCCCCAAGCTTAGATTTTTCCACAACATTAGCAATAATGGTGTTCAAAGAATTAATACTAATAACATTGCTACTAGCATGCAAATAGAGTTCCATAGTTTTTTAAATTTTCTCTTCAAACACTTCATGTCCTAACTTAAGATAAAGATTATAAATCTCTCTCATATTTTTGTTGTTTTCCATTAATCCTAACTAGTAAAAATAAAAACAAGGAACAAGTAAAAATAGACTAACTAGTGAAAATAAAAACAAGAAACAAAAAGATATATTGCATAATCTAAAGAAAATAACTCGAGCACTCAGAGAGGATGTGAGTACCTTTTACCTTACCTCCCCGACAACGGCGCCAGAAAGAGCTTGATGTCTACACACGCTTCTATTCTTGTATAGATTGTTGGGCCTCCAAGTGTAGAGGTTTGTAGAACATCAGCAAGTTTCCCTTAAGTGGATCGCCAAAGGTTTATCGAACTCAGGGAGATAGAGGTCAAAGGTATCCCTCTCAAGCAACCCTGAGTTCGATAAACCTTTTATCGAACTCAGGAAGATGACTTATTGTATCGTAATTGCAGGGTTGCTTGAGAGTGATATCTTTGACCTCTACGTCCCTGAGTTCGATAAACCTTGGGTGATCCACTTAAGGGAAACTTGCTGCTGTTCTACAAACCTCTACACTTGGAGGCCCACCACTTTCTACAAGAATAGAAGCGTGTATAGACATCAAGCTTCTGTAGCCTTGTTCTGGCACCCTTCCGGAGAGGGGAATCGTCATCGGAGGCCTCTACATTGCCATGATCGCCTCCGAACAGATGCACACGTAGTTGATCTCAGTACTACGGGTCGATGCAGTAGCTATATGGTTGTTCTCTCCCATATGCATTGATGTTTAGAGTCTCGTGGGCTTCCTAACATGATCGAGACCATCGTTATGTAATTTTGCATGTTGTGTTTGCTGGGATACGATGAACCATGAGATTATGATTATTTTGTTCATGTCAATCTGAGTTTCTTCACTTATAGTCGTCAAGAGTTTTAATATTGTCTTGCAATGCTCTCTGGTGTTTATGATTACCTTGGCTACGTAGTTGTTTTCACGTCCAAGAGAGAGTTTATATGCTAAATAGTGGGTTCGTGCCTCCCTTACACCTGTGGTCGAGTGACAGAAACATGACGGACGGGGGATGTTATGTTGCTACTAGGAAGAAAACAACAGTGCTCTTTTCTACGGACGAGGACCACTGCTTACATTATGTATTGTTCTTGATGCATTTGTCTGTTGCACACAAAAAAATCACTTTGTTGATACAACTTAATACCAGAGAGATTTGCTGGATAGTTTTCTTGAGGTCGACTTTTAGATATGGATGCATGCTGGACATTGGTCCATATGCTTTAACATAATTCTTACAATGTTAAAACCCATGAACTATATCTCGCATAGTAGTATTTTTATACGTTCATGATTTGTCAATTGCCCAGCTGTAAGTTGTTCACCCAACATGTTTGTTTTCTTTGGAGAGACACCACTAGTAAACCTATGGCACCCGGTCCTATTTTCCTCATATTTGCAACCTTCTTTCAAGCACTTTTACAATCGTTTAATCGTTGTTCCAGTTTTTACTTTATTACTTTTCAAGACTCTGTATATTTAATTCTCTAGTTTTCAGCAAGACCGGAAGATTGACAACCTTCTAGGAAAGTTGGGGACAAGAGAGTGTTTGTGTTTGTGTGCAGGTTCCACGCTTGTTGACACGCCAGACAACAAGCAACCTTTTCCAAGACTACAAAGTCCTACTAGTTTGATAATCCTGGTTCCTTAATTGGGGGAAATTTTCGCTGGACTACATCATAGCTTCCGCCTGGGGTCTCCCAACGAGCGTGTGATCACGTCAGCATCAACCATGTTTTCCTGGTCATGGACATTTGTTATGTCAATATTAATGGGAGCACAATGTTGTTTCAACATTGTGGCTAGATAGAGCCATGTACTTGAGATACTACGAGATTAGTTTTGCTAAATAGTATCATCACAAAATGGTTGTCTTGTTTTCTTCCTTAGACCATGAGAATATTCAATGATGTTTACCATAAGGATCAGTTTGTTATAGCTAAAGTATCACATCATAAAGTGGGTGATAAAAAGGCTAACACTGGGTGGTCATGAAAGTATTCATTTATTCTGATAGTTCATGGTTGGGAGTGACTCATCTATTTATTAGAGAGATACCTCCATGATCCACTCGGTGAAATAGTATCATTAAATAAGTCTGCACAGGCAAGGACATGACACTAGTCATGGGGATACTATGTCACGGTAACGAGTAAAATGAATCATACCGTATATCGGGAATAATGTGATAATGTTATTAAATAGTTTAATCACAGTCTTATCATTTATCTCTTCTTGAGGTATTGATTGGTATCGTGAAGTAATAGGAACTTACTTAACAACCAACAGGTTCAGCAGTTTTCTTCACATAACTTGTAGGAATCAATATGGACGTCCACGGTCCCGATGTTGATTATTGTTTGGTAAATATGTTTTCCAATCATGTCTACTAGTTATCGAACCTGTAGGGGTCACACACTTAAGGCGTCAAAGTCTGCTGTTTGCATTGGATTGGTCCGGAGGAGAGTAGGGTATCATTCGGGTATTTCCGACGTGATAGAACAAATACTCAAGAGCGATTATGGAGGACATAAAATGTACAGTGATGTTTGAAATATGTTTCAAACATCAATAGGTAATGGTTGATGACATCACAATATCACAGAAACAAGCCCGGTGTCAATCGGAGTCGTTTCGGGAAAGTTACCATAACAGAGAAATAATGCCGACGTAGGCAGGATGTTATATGAGATTTAACGGAGGATATGAGATGTCCCGGGGTGTCCGGAATATGTTTCCGACATTGTTCAGATAATATCGATGATTTTATCTATAGGGGTAACGGGGTTCCGGAAGAGTTCCGGGGGACTTTCCTTATATGGAAGCAGTGTCGGAGGGGGCAGATTTCCTCCTATGGGAAAAACCAAATATTAGGGAATGCCAAGTGGGGCCCATGGTCTCACAAATTGCACAAGCTTTCCTTAGGATTTTTCTGAATTTATTTGAGAAATGAATGAGTGGGAAAAAGAAAAAAAGGGAGGTGGGATTGGACTCCACAAGGGAGTCCAATCCGAAGTCTCCTATGAGACTTGGTGCGG